>SNQJ01S0160080.1:37167-58350 GCA_010110895.2 Picea sitchensis
TCTCCACATCTCAAAAGCTACCAATCCGAGGTATGGAATTTAATGAATAAATTTTCTACTTTCAATATAAATATATGAATAGGAACACATCATATCATCTGTCAATCACATCATAATCATATACAAAAGGTCTAACATCAAAAAGGGTCCAGATCACTTGCAAGCAAGTGTCCTCAAAGAATAAGTGGTCTCAGTGCGCCAGAGCGGGATGTTACACATGGGATGAGAGCCTTCTCTATGTCCAACATAGATACAACCTAGCCCTGCATAGCTCAACCGACCACAACCCATTTGAGGTGGGGTTGGGATTCCAACCATTGGGTCCCATAGATCTTCCACTTCCCCTTGTGGTCAGCTCAACTGACTCATATCCTACTCCAACTAAAGCTGACAAATCCACCCGGTTCATTGAGCGGATCTATCACATTCACCAACAGGTTCAGGATATCCTACATAAGTGCAATGACAAGTATAAGTAACGACATTATCAACATTGGGTGCCACATCAGTTTTAGGTGGGCAACAATGTTTGATTGCACTTGCAGAAAGAATGCTTTATAGGACCCCATCGGAATATTCTCCCACTCTGTTATGGGTCGTATGCCATCACCAAGGCCATGGGGGATAATTATTTTGAGCTCAATATTCCTCCTTTTCTTGGCCTACACCTAGCGTTCAATGTGGATCTCCTTCACCCTTATTTCCCACCATTATTGAACACCTCAAAAGTAGCAGAATCACTGACACCAACAAAAATCAACCTCGACTGCATACAATAGGCATCCCATGATCATATTGTGGAAACATATATCAAGGGCACTCAACAACAAAGTATCCAACTTTATCGAGTCGTCAAAGCAGGGCAACACTTGCACCAAGGCAAGTGGATCACCGAGGGCCAAATTCAATAGAAATTTCCTCATTTAATGGGGGAACTCAACGCAATGGAGACCATTGCTTCCTAAGAATGGAGGATTAATCCAGGTGGATATCAATGGCCACCCACCTTTTCCAATTGGATCAAAACAATTTTCTGGCAATTTTGGTAATTTACAATTTTTAGCAGTTTTTTGGGTCCTGAAACTTCTAGAGTCATTTTGAGGCCCTAAACGATGTTTTTGGGAAAATAGATAACAATATGAAATTTTCTTCCATAATACCCCCAAAAGTAATCTCCTCAACGATATCTTTCCAACGAGCTATCATGAGCCTAAAATAGAGATCGTATGCAAAAGTTATGACCCTAGGAATTCGATGTACTAACTTACCTAAACGCGACCCACATGACTTTTGGCACTTCATCTCCTAGGGTTAGGTTTTTGGATCTCTAGGGTGTTTTTCATTCCTTTTTATTGTAAAAAATCCTTCAGAGCCTCATTGTAATCATCTTTTGGTGAATGAATGCAACTGTCACATCTCTTCTCAGAGATAAGCCACCACCATTCCAGCAAGCTCGTTTTTGCTGCATTTTACAGTTTTAGCTTATTTCCTTATTGAATAGAAAACCAGTTTTACTATATCTCTATTATTTTGTGTTAAGCACCTATTAATAATATGTAGTCATTTCATTCTTCTCATAAAATCTAGATCACCGAAATTCTTGAGCACTCTAGATCGATGTTCGGCCTGGCGGTTATTCACCTCTATATGAATCCTATGGTACTTTCCTGTAACATCCCACTCTTGTGTGCACTCAGAAAAATTATTCTTTGAGGACACTTGCTTACAAGTGATCTAGATTATTATACTATTGGTCGTTTGATTATGATTATGAGATATTATGGATATGATGATATGATATTTTTTTGTATTTACATAGACAGGTGATATTGAATGGATTCTCCTAAGTGTGCAGGACTTTAGACATTGAGGATGCAAAGGCATCGATGAAACCCCTTGGACTCAAGATCGAGTCAGGGAGTGGAATATTGTGGTTTGAATGTTGTTCATATGACATATGTACATATGATTATTGCTGACATGATTCTTTGATGGATGTATGTTGATGATAGCTTGTTGACTAGGCTCACATATGGAGAAGACGGGTGATGTAGGAAAACTAGAGACATTGAGGGAGAGGTGTGGAAGTAGCCCTGCAACAACCTACTAACACTCCCACCGTGGCTCAAACTATAGGTTAATGATTACCTAGTTCGAGAAGACCCATGATGCCATGAGGGAAGACTGTGACAGTTGCTCACGACGATTCTAAGGGGCACACACTAAGGTAGGTCTCTTATTCCTTAGAGTACCTTAGTCTCCCACAAGATCACCTAGAAGAGTATTGACTCCAGGGGTTTGACATCTACCAAATTCAGTCAAGAGGTGAGTAGCACCATTGGATCACATAGTGCGTCTTGAAGGACACATTGCATAATGAAAATAGAAAGAGGTGAGTGGCACCCTTGCAGCACATAGTGCGTCCTGAAGGGCACGTCGCAATTTTAAATGGTAAGTGAATAAACCTAGCCAACCTTAAAATGAATGATATGATAAGTAAATTTTAACAACATTTTTCCCTTAAAAATGCCACCCATCCTAGTGAAATTAAAACCTAGGTCTAAGTAGAACATGTGGTAAAAAAAAAAATAATAAATAAACATGTAACAAGAAAGGGGGTAAGAAATTCAACTTATTTATTAAAGTCAAAATTATAATGGAGGACTAAATTTAAAAAAAAGGGGTAATGGTTGTTTTTACTTACATTGCTAATTTAATTTTTTGTTTAAAAGAGAAGAGGGTAAATGGTTGTTTTTATCTACACTTGCTAAATTAATTTTTAATTAAAAATGAAAAAGGGTAAATAGTTGTTTTATCTACACTTTCTCAATTGATTTTTTTTAGTTAAATAGGAAAAAGGGGGAAACTTAAAAGAAAAAGGAAACTTAAGGAAAAAGGGAAACTTAGAGAAAACGGGAGACTTAAAGAAAAAGTAGAATGTCTAACTTAGTAAGGAATCTATCCTTTGGGACCTTCTAGTTTTGAACTCGACTAGGAATTCAGTAAGGTGTAAGTCATTTAAGTTTTGTACAAGAATATTCGGACACCAATGAGCGTTTTTAGGAATGATTTTAGGTGGGTGAGGGAAATATGAATATTTAATTAATTAATAAAATTGATTTTCTGGTTCAACTAGTGGATTGGGCGACATGTGTACAAGGGAGGTTTTTCAAAATTAATTAAATGAAAAAGGAATTTAATGAGAATTTGGGAAACTAATTACTGAAAAACTCTATAAAAAGGATGGAGGGGGAGTATGGATCTCATCTTTATGCATGACTTTACGCTGTTGAAGTTTTATCTTGACTGAACTTTCTCTTGTGGGAGTTGGGATACCCAACTCAGGTAATGAGTCGTAGCTCGACGTTGCAAGGCGAGATGGGTGCTAGAATTCTCTGTTATTGTGTGTGTGGCCCCTTTGCGGCTTGGGGGGCTTAGGGGGAAGAAGAGTACCCTAGTGTTGGCTAGGAGATACCGGTGAGGTCACATCGATTGGAAAGAGAGAGTTGTATGGAGAACTCGTGGGACAATGACCTCAGACCATTCACAGTGGGCTAAGGCATGCCTCTTAAAGTTGTTACTCGCAATGAAATTTAATTTACACATGTTTATTTTTCTGTATTCGATTGAAGATTTCATTCCCATGAGGTTTTTTGTACATGCATTCCTACGGTACTTGTAATAACTTTGTCATTTGATTTATTCAATAAAGACCCTTTCCATCCACTATATCATTTATTTATGAGTTAGTTTCTCTTTTCGGATGGCCAAAATTAGCCCCGGACTCAAAACCTTGCATGTGTTATTGTATCTCCTGCCTGCATTTTTTAATTCCTTGATTGCTCTTTTATTTCATTCTTTGTTTCTCCACGGAGAATATCTGGATGCAGATTGTGTTTTTATCTTTCGTCCCTTATCCTTAAGTTATTAGTCTCTGCCTCAACAGTCGTCCAGGAGCTGAATCGACGGTCATCACTCCTGTGTCTAAATACTTATAGATTCAAATGCCCTTCTTTCCTATGCATGGATAATAAGTGAAGGATAATTTTATCCCAACTATCTATCCCTTACATATCTCTATGTTTTTCTCTTATGACTAATCTCTAATCCTTGTGCCTTCCCTGTGAATGAGTATCTCTGCATTTTTGGATTGATAAAACTCTACGTTTGCGAATGATAAACCTTTGAGTCTTGAATGCCAAATCTTTGCATTTTTGGATTGATAAAAGTCTTCGTGATAGAATGATAAACCCCAACATTATGGAATGGTAGAAACTCTACATTTTTGAAATGTCTATCTTTTTTTTCAATGCTATGTTTTCATTTATTTAAATGTTATGGCTGCGAATATATCCATATGTCTGCGTTCTTTTCTTTTTATGATAAAACACAATGAAGTTTACATGTGTCCAGTTGAAATCGTTTTACTATTGATCAAACCTTTATATTACATCCAGATTGAATTTTATTTATTGTTGAATAACCATTAAATGTGTCCTCCGAGAGATTAAACTCATCTGGAATACAAATCCTTGTTTAATATCCCCTAGTCACTTGCTTTGCCTTAGTAAAATTTGCCTTGATTACACAACAAATTCCCATAAAATCACCTTGATTACACAGCGATGTCTATACAATGTTTTCCACTAAATGATTATGGTGATATAGTATCATTGGACAATGATTTTACTGATTGATAGCACATTGATTGACAATAAATATTGACTGCGAATTTATACTTGAATGACTGCGTTTTTAACATTTGAATGATAACGTGTCTATACCTAGAATGACAACGAATTTATACTTGAATGATTGTGTTTTTAACATTTGAATGACAACAAGTTTATACGTTGAATGAAAACAAATTTATACTTTGAATGACTGTGTTTTTATACCTTGAATGACAACGAATTTATACTTTGAATGACTGCGTTTTTAACATTTGAATGACAACGAATTTATACTTTGAATGTCAATGAATTTATACTTTGAATGACTATGTTTTTATACATTGAATGACGAAGAATTTATACATTGAATGGAAACAATTTTTCATTTGAAGGACAGGGAAATTCCAGTTGAGTGTGACTGTGTTTAATGGTTGTAGTGTATAGAATTTTGACAACGAATATTACCTCTGTCTGCGAAATTATATATATGCCTATGTTTTTGTTTGTGATATGTCTGCGTCTTTAATGATAGGCCTGCGTTCATTTTAATATATAGTGACTACAAATTTAATAATTATTGAAAACGTTTTTATATTTAATGTGTGACAAAGATATAATGATAGCGACTTTAGTGACAACAACCTTATATTTCATGTGTGGAAGAGATATAGTTATAGCGATTTTACTGACATCAATCCTGTACATATTACGCAATGAACCTATACATTCACTATACAACAAATCTACATCTATCTATTACACAATGAATCTATATATTATACAACAAATCTATATCTATATATTACACAACGAACCTAAATATTACCCAACAAATGTATATATTGCACAACGATATATATTTACGAAGTGAATTTAATATTTAAATGACAATAACATCTTTATTTAACTTTGCAATTCGTATATTTAAATGATAGCCGTATCATTTATTTACTCTGTGATTTCATATATTTAAATGACAACATTATCATTTATTTGCGATTTCATATATTTTAAATGACAACTATATCATATATTTAACTCAATGATATAATATATTTAATTGACAGTAATAAATTCTAGACAACCAATAATAATAGATAGCAATATATCAGTTAGACAATGATATCAATGCTAGATTGCCACCTATTAATAGCCAAATATTTTATAGTTAGACTGTGTTATCATTGTTAGACATAGATTTATTGATAGACATCAATATGGATATGTCAATTATATTGAACTAAGGCATGTATGTTTTCAATAGAATTTGTTGCACCATGAGTTTAATGTGATGTATAATGGTTACAGTAGTTAGTTTTCCCTTGCATCTTGTAGACTTGTTTCTTGGGTGCATGGGTATAGTCTTCGGATATTTTGACAGATGATTCAGTCTCCTAGCTCGAGGGATTAGCTTGGGTTAAAGGTCTAAGAAATGTTATGTTACGCCATGGTTACTCTCACGCCTATCGCCTTGTGACAGCATGATTCCTTATGAGGGGATCATTGCATGGCATGATGGATAGATGCGAATGATAACCTAGCCAGAGTCTTGTGCTTCCTGATGTGGGTGTTTGTTCATTGTAATTGATGTTGGTACTTGGTTTTGTAATGCCTCAATGCTTTTGGCTTTGCATCCCGTAGAGGTTTTCTAGTTATTGGTCGTCAAGCCATTGTGTTGGGTTGTTGATGTTGTTCTTTACCTTGTAGGCGATGTCTTGCTTTTGTTTGGATCATAGTCGTTTTTATATTTCTATTGATTATCACATGTTTCATCCAGTTGCATGATGTGCTAGTATGTTAAGTCCTTGTTGTGTGTTCCCTGATCTACGAGCATTGTGTTCATCATCAAGTTTTTTTATTTAATGATTGTCATTGTTTCCTTCCTGCTTAAAACATTTAAAAAAGAAAATTGTTTTTGCATTGAGTCGCTTGTAGTCGTAACGATGGGGTTGCTACATATGGTATTAGAGGGGGTTTGATCGTTGATTTGATTCTTGATTATAAGGTTGCTAATTAATTTGATTTGTATTCATGTAGGTAATCATGGTTAGAGGACATCACGAAGGAAGATGACGGGGTTCTAGGGGAGGAGTCGCGATGCCCCCAACAACATCCACGCCTGAGGGGTCTAACACCCTGGGAGATGAACAAGTTGTTGGGCAAGAACAGATAGTTGTGGGTGATGTGCTTGGGATGATGAGGTCTTTTGAGTGGATGTCTGAGGGATTGATCAGTCATTTGGATAAATATGAGGCTAGGGAACTGACACCCCCTAAGGGTCCACCGTGCACTCTGGTTGGTACTGGTAGTATTCACCGTGAACTCGAGAAGGTCAAATTTCCTGATTTCTTTGGTGCCCCAGATGGCGCAGCCGTCGAGGCATGGTTGTAGAATATGGAAATGTGATTTGAACTTCGCAACTATACCTCCAACATGAAGGTCCTCATGGCAGTCTTTTAGCTGAAGGGGAGTGCTCTTCTATGGTTGAAGACGCTCCTACCACATTTGAACATGGTCTTCAAAGACGTGTCATGGGAACTGTTCAAGGAAGGGTTCTGAGAGAGGTATATATCACAGGAATTCATTGAGAATTAGCTCAATGAGTTCAACACCTTACAACATGGCGGTCATACGATGCCCAAGTATGAGGCCCATTTTATGGAGTTTCTTTGGTATGCTTTGCACTTGAATACCGAGAAACATAAGGTGAACAGGTTCTTGTTTTCCCTTAATGTCATCATTCATGCAAAGTTTAGGATTTTGATGCCTCAAACTTTGCATGATGTCATCCAGAAGGCCCTCATAACAGAGGAGGATCTTATCAGTAGGGGTCAGAGCAGGGCTCCAGTGAGACCAGGAAGGAATGTGTCATCTGGTGCGTAGAAACATCAGACACCAGCTAGACATACATCAGGATATTTTGGTTTCCAGAGAGGATCCTCTTTCACTACAACTCAATAACCAACACTGCAGCATCAGACTCCTTACCGAGGACCAAAACACCAACACTAGCGTCGATCGCAGTAGAAACAGTTTAGGCTTGTTCAACAGAACAGAACAGGGTTCTTGATCGGTGGGCCATCAACTTCTACTTTGGGTACCAGGATTACGAGACCAAAGAAAGGGTGTTAGACATGTGGGGAGCCACATTACCAGAGTGACTTCCTAGAGGAGAGGAATAGAGCATTTGGATCAGCCAGACCCACTATAGTGGGAGATTTGGGCAAGGCCCATCAGATTCATGGAGTGGTGAATAACTGCGAGGAAGAGAACAAGTCAACTTTTCTTGAGACATGAGGTATTGTCGCTGACTAGACCCTTATTATTTTGATAGATCCTGATGCTATCGAGAGTTTCATTTTTGGTGCAACGCTAAAAATAATTAAGGTAAAGGACGTCAAACATGATGACTTTAGCTTTGTATAAATCGATTTTGGAGCCAAACAAAAGGTTGGTGGGAAGGTTATGGGCTGTAACCTTAACCTGGGAGAGTTTGTCACTAGGGCCAACCTTTACATCATGATCTTATAATCTTACAATGTCGTGATCGTTATGGACTGGTTGGAATCGCATCAGGCGATACTCAACTGCAAGACGAAATGGTTAATATTGGTCGATGACGAGGGAAAGAGACACATGATTATAGATCAGAACCAAGGAGTGTCCTTAAGGTTCATCTCTTCCTTGCAGCTATAGAAGATCATGTGAAAGGGATGTAATATTTATGCAATCCTTGCATTAAACCAGCAGGGAGTTGCAGAAGGTCAAGAACAACTTTCGGTTGTGAGACAGTGTGCGGATGTATTCCGTGAGGATTTACCTGGGATTTCATCAGAGAGGGAGTTTGATTTACCATATACCTAAAACTAGGGACCAAACCGATAGCATGAACACCTTATCGAATGTCCACCCAATAGTTACAGGAGTTGAAAATTCAACTGAAGGAGTTGTTGGACCTAGGACTTATACATCCAAGTGTGTCACTATGGGGCGTGCTTTTTATATTCATACAAAAGAAGGATGGGTCAAGGAGACTCTGCATTGAATATCGTCAATTGAACAAGGAAACGATCAAGAATCAGTATCTGTTGCCAAGGATTGATGATCTATTTGATCAGATGAAAGGCACGACGATGTTTTCAAAGATTGACTTGATATTAGGGTATCACCAGTTACAGATCAAGGACAATGACATCGCTAAGACCGTCTTTAAGATGATTTTTTGACATTATGAGTTTACTTCTTTACATTTTGGACTGACAAACGCCCCTCGGGTATTTATGAGTTTGATGAACAGGGTGTTCTGCAAATACTTGGACAAGTTCATCCACGTATTCATTGATGTTATTTTGATTTACTCTTGGACATTGGAAGAGCATGAGGAGCACTTTCACTTGGTACTACAGTGTCTGCGAGAGAACAAATTGTATGGGAAATTTTCCAAATGGTCGTTTTATTAATAGAAGATTCACTACTTAGGGCATGTCATCTTCGATGAAGGTATCATTGTGGATCCAACAAAGGTCTAGGATATTATGGAATGGCTTGCACCAGTGAATGTCCCTAAAGTGTGTAGCTTCATTGGTTTAGCAGGATACTATCGATGGTTTGTCAAGGGTTTTTTCAAGATAGAAAATCTGATTACGGAATTGAATAATAAGAACAAGAAGTTTGTTTGGACCATGAAATGCACAAAATAATTTTGGAGGCTCAACGAGCTATTTACAACAACACCAATACTAAATGTCCCTGACATGGAAGAGGAATTATTGGTATGCACTCACACATCCAAGGAAGGCTTAGGCGGAGTCTTGATGCAAGACGGTCAAGTGATCGATTAATATCGAAAATGTTGAGAAGCCATGAGGAGAACTATCTGACACACGATTTGGAGTTGTTAGCCATTGTTTATTCCTTGAGAGTTTGGAGACACTACCTTATTGGACGGAAATTCGAACTAACAACATACCACTGTGGATTATAGCTCATCTTTACGCAAAGCAACTTGAATGTGCGACAATGACATTGGTCGGAATTGCTTAGCAAGTATGGTCTTGAGATTACTTACATAAAGGATACAGTGAATAGAGTGGAGGATTCGTTGAGTTGGAGAACACACATCATTTTGATGATTCTTCTTCAGAAGAATCTACGTAAAAAGATTCTAACTTTACAAGGCGACGATGACTGGTAAAAGGAGGTAAATGATTTTATCGGACACAACACAATGATGGTACAAAGATTTGAAGGATTTACGTTTGACGACGCCAGATTATTGAGATTTAAAAATCGAATTTACATACCTCCCAACAACGAGTTGAAGATTTTGATCATAAATGAGGCTCATAGAGCAGTGTATATGGCTCATCCTGGAGTCACAAAGATGAGGGAAGACCGTAAATCCTTATTCTTCTAGAAAGGAATGAAGCCAGACATAGGAAACTACATGGCAAGATGCCTAGAATGGTAGCAGGTGAAGGATGAACATAGACATCCGAGAGGATTACTAGAGCCACATGCAATTCTGGAATCGAAATGGGAGGTCATTTCTATGGATTTCATTGTTGGATTGCCATTGATGGCAAGGAGACACGACTCGATTTTTGTGGTAGTCGACACTCTGATGAAGAGTGATCATTTAATTCTTGTGCGTATGACGTATTAGGAACCTAAAATAGCTAGATTTTTCATCAGTGAGATTGTGAGGCTGCATGTCATGCCTAAGAGGATTATATCCGATCGAGGATAGGTGTTTACTAGATGATTTTGGACTAGTTTCCAAGAGGCCTTGGGAACCCAACTTAACTTTAGTATTGCATATCACCTGGAGACAGACGGGCAGAACAAACGAACAAACAAAATATTAGAGGACATGTTGTGTATGTGCATCATGGACCAACAAAATCATTGTGAATAATTCTTACCACTGGTATAATTCTCATATAACAACAATTATCAAAGAATCATTAAGATGGAGACTTTCGAGTTTCTTTACGAGAGATCGTGTTAGACACCTTTGAGTTTGAATCAACTTGAGGATAGGGTCCTAGTGTGGCCAGAAGCGATCCAAGAAATGGAAGATTAAATGAAAACAATAAGACAAAGGATCAAAGAAGTGCAGGATCGACAAAAGAGTTATGTTGATGCGCATCATGTCGACCATAGTTACAAAGTTGACGATCGAGTCTTCTTGAGGGAAAAACTGCATAAGATTTTGATAAAGTTTGGAAAGGGTAATAAACTCTCTCCTAGGTTCGTGGGACCTTTTAAGATTGTGGGAAAGAAGGGGTCCATGGCCTATCGACTAGCCTTGCCTGATTCTTTGAGGTGTATGCATGATATTTTTCATGTATATGTTTTGAAACATTATATTATTGATATGACACATGTTATTGACATGAGTTCCTTGTAGGTATATGACAAGGGTGCACTCACGACTGAGACAATCCACATATTGTACCACCGCATTCGACAACTACGACGTAAAACAATAGATCTGGTCAAGGTCCAGTGGGGCAATTATAGTCTGCAGTAGGCGACTTGGGAGGATGCATATGATATGCATTAGCAGTTTCCATTTTTCTTTGATAGATAGACTTATGATACTGTGATACACTTTATTTCGACACCTATATACTGTGAAACTTTAGGATGAAGTTTAAACCAACAGGGGGTGTATGTAACATCCGTCTCTTGCACGCACAGAGATAAATTATTCTTTGAGGACACTTGCTTGCAGGTGATCCACACTATTATACTATTGGCCATTTGATTATGATTATGAGATATTATACATATGATGATATGATATTTTTTTGTATTTACATAGACATGTGATATTCATTGGGTTCTCCTGAGTGTGCAGGACTTTGGACATTGAGGATGTAGAGGCATCGATGAAACCCATTGGACTCTGGATCGATTCAGGGAGTGGACTAATGGGTTTTGAATTTTGTTGATATGACATATGTACATATGAGTAGATGTTATGATGATTGAATATTATTACTGACATGATTCATTGTTGAATGAAGCCTAACGATAACTTTCCGATGAGACTCACATGTGGAGTAGAGGGGTCATGCAAGACAGCTAGAAACATTGAGGGAGAGGTGTGGCAACAACCCTCCCACAACCTACTAGCACTCCCATTGTAGCTCGAACTATAGGTTAACCATTACTTAGTTTGAGAAGACTCACGACGTCGTGAGGGAAGACTGTGACAGTTGCTCATGGTGATTCTAAGGGGTGCACAATAAGGAAAGGGCCTTATTCCTTGGAGGCCCTTAGTATCCCACAATATCACATGGCAGAGTATTAAATCCATGGGTTTAACGTCTAACAAAATCAATCAAGAGGTGAGTGGAACCCTTGGAGCATGTAGCGCGTCTTGAAGGGAACATCATGAAAGGAAAAAAAAAAAATAGGTGAGTGCCACCCTCGGAGCACGTACTGCGTCCTAAATAGCACATTGTGATTTTAACTAGTAAGTCAATAAACCTAGTCGGCCTTAAAATGAATGATATGATAAGTAAAGTTTAACAACATTTTTCCCTTAAAACTGTCGCTCATCCTAGTGAAATTAAAACCTAGGTCTAAGTAGAATATGTGGTAAAAAAAAAAAATAATAAATAAACATGTAACAAGAAAGGGGTAAAGAAATTCAACTTATTTTAAAAGACAAAATTATAATGGAGGATTAATTTTTTTTAAAATGGGTAATGGTTGTTTTTATCTACACCGCTAATTTATTTTTTAGTTAAAAATAAAAGAGGGTAAATAGTTGTTTTAATCTACACTTGCTAAATTAATTTTTAATTAAAAAGGAAAAAGGGTAAATAGTTGTTTTATCTACACTTGCTAAATTGATTTTTTTAGTTAAATGGGAAAAAGGGGAAAACTTAAAAGAAAAAGGAAACTTAAGGAAAAAGGGAAACTTAAAGAAAAGGGGAGACTTAAAGAAAAATATGAATTTATAACTTAGTATGGAATCTAACCTTTGGGACCTTTTATTTTTGAGCTCAACTAGGAATTAAGTAAGGTGTAAGTCATTTAAGTTTTTTAAGGGAATATTGGGACACCGAGGAGCATTTTTAGGAATGGTTTTAGGTGGGTGAGGGAAATAAGAATATTTAATTAATTAATAAATTTTATTTTCTGGTGCAACTAGAGGATCAAGCGACAATTGTACGAGGGATGGTTTTTGAAATTAATTGAATGAAAAAGGAATTTAATGAGAATTTTGGAAACTAATTACTGAAAAAATCTATAAAAAGGATGGAGGAGGAGAAGTATGTATCTCATCTTTATGCGTAACATTAAGATGCTAAAAAAAAATCTTGACTGAACTTTCTCTTGTGGGAGTTGGGATACCCAACTCAGGTAATGAGTGGTAGCTGGACCTTGCAAGGTGATATGGGTGCTATCATTCTCTGGTATTGTGTGTGTGGTCCCTTTGCGGCTCGGGTGACTCAAGCAGAAGAAGAGTACCCCTAGCTTTGGTTGGGAGGTACCTGTGAGGTCACATCAGTTGGAAAGCGAGAGCTATATGGAGCATGCGTGGGACAATGACCTCGAATAATTTGCAGTGGGCTAAGGTACGCCTGTTAAAGTTGTTACTTGCAATGAAATTTAATTTACACATGTTTCGGTTGAATATTTCATTACCACGAGATGTATTGTACATGCATTCCTACAGTGCTTGTAATACCTTTGCCGTTTGATTTATTTAGTAAAGACCCTTTCTATCCACTATATCCTTTATTTATGAGTAAATATATCTTTGTGCATGACCAGAATGAGCCCCAGAATCAAAACCTTGCCTGTGTTCTTGTATCTCATGCCTGCATTTTATTTATTCCTTGATTGTGCTTTTATTTCATTATTTTCTTTTCCACGTAGAAGATCTGGATGCAGATTGTGTGACTAGTAAATTTGGGTCATTTTGCGATTGTTATTTCGAGCCTATTGCAACGTTATGTCATGGATATTTCGATGTATATTGATTATCCTAAATATCATTTAATGTGACGTGGCACGTGCGTCGAACTTGGATTAATGTCACAAGAGAGACGACAATAGGAAGTTGTCACGATTGTGACAAAAAAAGAAATACCGTCGCCAAAACAACTAATTAAAGAAATCGTTGAAAGAGCGACACGGTAGGGAAATCGTCACACAATTGACAATATAGGAAAAGTAAGTAAAAAATTTACGACGAATCAACTTTCTAAGCAGATGTCTCAATTTTGAAAAACACACTATATATAGCGACGGAATTTCTATACAACTTGTGTAATTTGTATAGAAAGTTCATTGCAAAATTTGTATCGGTCGTCGCAATTGCGACGATAACTTTCGTAATTTGTATATCAAGTTTGTCATAAAATATGTAACGATCGTCACAATTTCAATGACCACTTTCACAATTTGTATATAAAATTCGTCGTAAAATATTTACCAATTGTCGCAATTGTGATGATAACAATTTATTTTTAAAAAAATTCCAAATTTAATTTTGAGCAAAAATAATTAAAATTTTATTTTTGAGAAAAAAAAAATATTTTTGAAGAAAGGAGGCATGTATTGGAAGAATATTATAGGCTATTAAGTTCAATATATTCTTGAAAACATTTTACAAAGGGAAATTCTCTGAAGTAAATAAGGTATGGGTAGATCGCTCTGCATGTGATCAAGCTTCATCTGGTTTTGATTTCAAGAGTGCAAATATGGAGTGTCACATTGAATCAAGAGTTACCCTCAGATATTTATAGTTAGTCTATCAATTCATCTCAATAGGCCCTTGTTTATATTCAAAAATTCAAGTATGCTAGAATAGAGAATGTCTTTTGTTGAAAGAATTATCTAAAGGTCTTATTTTCACATTCAAGGGGTCATTAACCTAGGAAGAAGAATCATCCATTAAATTGGCTTTTTATGGTTATATTAACACATCTAGAGAATATGTCTTGTCTAATAAAGACAAGTTCTAGTCGTAGAATACCTTAACATAGTGAAAAGAACATATTTTGATGAATGTTTGGCATAGGAGAAATTCAATGAGTCAACCAAAAGATATATATGTAACAATATATATTTGATATGGATATGTTATTAAAATATATAACATATACATATCAAATATATTTATATATGTGATATTTACTAAACATGTAAGTTGTAAGGTTAGCTAATCTCATCACGAGAGGCATTGAAAAACAAAGGCTTCTTTATTCTACTTGGAATTTTTAGGATTTTTATGGCTCCCTAATAGGGTTTGTCTCTATATGCATTCATGGATTTTCATCACAGCTGGTTTTATTAATATTTAAATATTATCCACATTCCAAATCTTGTGGGAATCTTTAAAATTAAGGGCCATTCCATTTATTGGGAATATTTAGAAATATCATTCTAAGTCCAAAGCTTGAGGGAATCTAGTTGGGCAAGGCCATTGTCTTCTTATTTTTTTAATGATTTATACACAAGGATAATTTCCTTGCAAACTTACCTTTCTGACATTATTTTTTATGACTACATGAGAAATAGTTCACATTTGGGAAAAAAATCAATGTCATAGAATGTTTATCCATCTTAATTTTTAAACTACATGTTGGAGGGTAAATTATCCATGAAAAACAAACATGTTTTTAAATGGCATGTTGCAGGGGGTATCACAACATCCCCTCTTTACCTACCAACCAGAAAAATCTTGAATATTTGTTGAGAATCACAACACCCTTTCTTGACCTATCGACTAACCAAACCTATTTAACATGGGATATTATTTAATTATATATTATGTATATAAACACCTTTTATTTTCTAGCAAGATAATTAAATTTGGATACTACAACAAGTTTGGGACTAGCATTGGAGAGTGAGGAGTTTTACCTTTGGTCAATGTTCATATCTCATGGAATTCACTGAATACTTTGATCAAGCTCCAATTCCATTTCCATTGGTTGACCTCTATAAAAACACCAAAAGGAGCTTTCTATTTATATTATTTCTAGTCATTGAAAGCATACAAGTTCATATTTTATATATAACTAAAATATACAACGATATAATACAACGTGTAATATATATCTCTAATGAGGTGACCCTTTTGCAACTATTCAAAATAATGGGAAGAGAAATTGAAACTGTTGGCTTCAAATATGGAAGGAATCATTTTGGATTGATGAAATCGTAGATATCAAATGCTAACATTACATAATCCAAGTGAAGTAGGGGTATTCGAGGGTGTTGAATCCATTTTTCTAGTAAAAACAACAAATTCATCAATCCAAAATTGCAATTTCAACAAAGATTGCCTATATAGAATCTAGTGAGGGAAAATTGCAAAAGGTCAAAATCATTTAACATTTATCCTTCGTTTATAATTCGGTAGCCTCTAATTTACCACATGTTGAACTTGAAATATCCTTTGTTATTGGAAGGGAATACTTCCCTATAACTATATTAGTAAAACATTGAACTAACAAATTAATCAAGAGGATAAAAATCTTGACGCAGACCCCTCTTCTGACCCTCGGACTGAAGTCCTCTCTCAGGATCGTTCAATCACTCCTATGCGCTGACTAGCTCTTTTGATTCCCTGCTGGAATCTCAAATTACCGATCCATAGGTCCTTCATGTTTCCATGGATTTTTCTCATGCGACCCCTCCCTTTTCCATGACAAGAATACAATTTTCGGGTTTCGGGACTCTCTGAGTTCTGATGTCGAGAACCTTTGTCCCCTTGATCGCCCAAAATGTCGATACCTGAAATGTTGATCCCTGGTATCCCGATATGGCTTCACCCGATTCCTTACCTTTCACGATTTCAGAGTTTCAATCCCCAAAATTCACTGTCCTCTTGTCCTCAGAACTCCCAAAGTTTCGAATTCCGAAATGCCAAAATCCAAAATCTTGGGTTCCCCTCTTCTGAGAAGATCAACATCTCTAAGCCCCTATTGAGCCAACGACTCAGATCCTTTTGGGATTTATCAATGCGAGAGCTCGACATCTTGTCAACGGGACTCTCGAATTCCCGATTTCCAAAATCTTGATGGACTCTTCCTTTCAGAATTTTCCCCAAAATGTTGGATTGCTGCCACGTGTCGTCCCTTAGATGGACGGTCCTCATCGTTTCAGGATTTCGTGACTTGCAACCTCTAGTGACACAATATCCTCTATCATCTTGAAACCCCAATATCTGAAATACTGATGGACCCTCGATCTCCGCCACGTGTCCTCCACGGATGGATGGTCCAGATCGTTTCGGGACTTCGCCAGGTGCGAAGTCAAAATGCTCCTTCCTCTTCTATTTCCTGATGTCCAAATCCCTGAAATGGGTGATCTCGCAACACGTGTCCTTCTTAGATGGACGGTTCAGATCTATTTCGGGACTTTCACCATGGAGTGTCCCGATCTCTTGTCATCAGCACCTCCAAAATCTTGAAGTTTGAAACACTGATACCAACTCCTCCTTCATGACTTTCGCCTCTGTTCTATGCTTAAGGATTAAACCACGCACAACTTCCTACTGATCCAACAACTGTCGGGTTTTCTGACTAAGATTTGACAGTTTAGATCTCTCTTGCTTTGTGCACTCTCTTTATGCTCCCTAGACATGGAAAACCAACGATCCAGATCTCTTCCTCAGCCTGATCCGACGGTAGTTGTGCTTCCTCCTGAGCTTCTACAATTTCTTCCCGAACTTGGAAGAATTCTCCAAGTGCAAAAGGCCTCAACCTTTGCTCCTCTCCTCTGTGAACTCTTTACCTTGATTCTTTCCTGCGTTGTCAATGACGTTATTCCTCCTCATCTTTATCCCTTCGAATCTTTAAAGAATTCTTTGACTTTTGCGCTCCTTGCAAAGTCTTTGCACGTAAAGTGCTATCTCTTTTGATATTTCCTGTTACTTAGACTTCTAAGGAACTCATTCCTTTTTTCCTTCTCCTTCAGATGGAGAATTTTTATACCCTCCTGGAAATCCTTCGCTCAAGCAACCTATTGATGAGTCTTTTAGGGTGTTCAGCAACCCTGTGAAGATCCCTCTATGGACTCTTATTCAATTTCAAAACTCAAAGAGTTCTTCCTTCTCTGCTCTATCTACACATCTACTCAATGGCCACCTGGCAGAGTCTCTTCTCACATAACATCCAGTAGTTATGTGCTCTCCTGTGCACCCTATGCACCTAATCAGTGCCCTCTTGGCATATCTCTCAAAATCCTTAGTGATTATGGTTCTCCTTGAACTCACAACAAAGTTCTTCTATGCACTCTAGGACCTGCTCAATGCCCACTTGGCAGAGCTTCTTGCAGAATCCCACAATGATTTTGTCTTCAAATTGAACTCACAACAGAGTTCCTCTTTAATGCAACCAGTGCATACGCTCAAGGCCCTACTGGAAGAGCTCTACAAAACTCCTCAGAGATTTTGTCTTCCACTGTGTCTTCCTCTACATAGTCTTGCCTCCAATGTGTTTAGCAACATTGAGGTCTTCCTCTGAGCCAATGATTTCAGCTACTGTGCCCTCCTGGCACGCCTTTGTTTGAATCCATAGAATTCAGAAATGAACCCTCTATGCACGACTATCAGAACCCTCAGCGTTCTGTCACATCCTCTTGGTGTGAAGCCTCAAAGACCTCTAACCCTGAAATCAAACAACCCCTGCAAATTCATACCTAACATACATCTACATCATATAAAGAACACACATAGACATTCATTCAACATAGAATATAATTGCAGGAAAAATTACTTGTGTTTGTATTAATAAAAAGCCTCTTTACAAAGGTGTTCTGAGCGTGGATTGTAACAAGGTCTCGGCTCTTCTCTACTCTCTCTACATACTACTCTTTGATCATACAAAGAATATCTCTTGATCTTTTACATGAGGGGGCTCTTTAAGCTCTTCCCTCCAAACTCACCTACCCTATTAAATTACATTGAATGGGTTGTCTAGTCCAGAATCGGATCTAGATCTCAGCCTTACAAACATTCAAGGCTATCTACTCTAATTATTGCACAAAGGCTCGGCTCCATGGCTCAACAACCTACAACATTAATTACATTCAATTTCAAATTTGAAATGAGGCTGCGCCTCTTCCCATTGAATGTGTGCGCTGAAATGGGCTGATGGTTAGCTAGATGATGTGGAGAGATGCTCCTCCATCAAATATCAATGAAATAGAAGGATATATCCATCATACTTTTGTGTGATACCTCATCTATTAAAGTAATTAAATGAGTCAAAATAATGTTGGATAGGAAAAGAGATATATGTGTTAAGAGGGGGGCTTACTTGTAAGTGCAACTCAGACTAGGTTATAATAGGGTAAACCCCTTCCATTATACCTAATAAGGGTTATTAGAGTAGAAATTAAGTTAAGAAACCATATATATACTTTCAGTAACTAAATAAGGTTAGGATATTTATAAGGAAGGTATGTGAGTTAATGTTTTGGTGATAACCTAGTAGAAGATAAGGTACACTAGGGTACTTCTCTTGTACCTTGACTTTCCTAGTAAGTGAGTAGGGAGAGCCAAGTGATATGCCTTTTTAGAATCCCATAGTCAAGTTATATGATTTACTTGAATAAGGATTTGTGAAATATTTAAAGGTGAGATATGAATTTATGATTTTAAAATTTTATGATGTTCATGTAAATATCATGAAATCTAACCTAATTCATGTTCTTTTTAAGGTTGTTTAGTTGAATCAATTAAATTGTGATTTAGAAATGAATGAGTCAAAACCTACCATAACTAACACAAGTGGAACCGTTAATTCATTGTGTTATAAATTTTCCTTGTAAATCCTTGAAGCAACGCATCCTAGGATTTTGATCCCCCCTCGCCAAATATTGCATGGTTATTATAAATGAAAATGAAAATTGAACTTGTCAAAGGTACCATAACCACCTAAGAGTTACAAACATTCAAAATATTGTATTTAATTTAAAAGGGGCATTTCCATCATGATCATCTTAAGTATCATCGCCATTATATGAATATAGCATAGTTCATGTATAAATGAAGTCCTTTAGTATTAGTAACCCCACCCTAAAATGTTTCTAATGACAATGATAAAAGAACCACTAAGACATCATCAATATATTAGAAAACACAAAAACCTACTTGTCATAACCTACACTTTGATGGTGCTTCAAATGGATTGATAATAAATGATGGTGTCATCCAATACAACCAAAGGCACTTGGCATTGACATACTTTGGTTACATGTGCAATAAAAAGTAACAACGAAGCTAAGTTCAAATCCTGTTGAAGTATTTCAACTTAGAAAGGGATCATATACAAATAAAATTGATCCAGGTGGATATCGGTGGCCACCCACCTTTTCCAAATGGCTCAAAATGGCTTTCTGGCAATTTTGGCAATTTACTATTTTTAGCAGGTTTTAACTTCCGGGGCCATTTTGAGGGCCCAAATGAAGGTTTTTTGAGATCAAGGTTCTCAATGATATCTGAAGAAATAATTGATCCCCCAAAATGAATCTCCTCGACAATACCTTTCGAACGAGCTATCACACGCCTAAAACAGAGATCGTATGCAAAAGTTACGACCCCGAGAAGTTGATGTACTCACTTACCTAAACGGGGCCCACCTGACTTTTGGCGCTTCATCTCCTAGGGTTAGGTTTTTGGATGTTTAGGAATTTTTGCACTCCCGTTTATTGTAAAAGGGCCTTCAGAGCCTCATTGTAAGGATCTTCTTGCGAATGCGAGTATCCGTCACATCTATTCTCAAAGATAAGCTGCCACCATTATAGCGAGTCTTTCACTCTGTATTACTGTATATCTATGTTTATGGTTGCATCTCTGAAAAATTTCTGTTATATTATTGAATATCTGCAATATCTCTGTACATTTATTTATTATATCTCCGCTCTCATTTCGTGCCGACAATAATCCAGATCAGTGGTATAAGAGCAGGTTGCTCTTGATTGTTTTTTTTAGTGCATGTCCCCGACGAGGTCTGAGTATAGAAAGTTGGGTCTCGATCTTGTCTCTCTTCAACACAATAGCTCTCGCACACCCAAGAAACCCTTAATGGCGAAAGAAAAGAAAATCGAAGGAGCAGACGATCCTATCAATCTGTTGCTTGAGCAAGATCTCATGCAATAGAGGGACGAAATGATGGAGAATTTTTCCCACATACTTCAACGCCTGTCGATAACAGTAGGCGCATGTTCATCAAGCGACCCCTTTGGAGGCACCTCGCCTTTCAAGGTACAAGTTAATTTTGATATTCCTATATTTGAAGGTGAAATAGATGCAGATTCCCTAGATAAATGGTTAAATCTGCTAGAAGGTTATTTCTCTGTTCATAATTTTTCAGACAAGGAAAATATCACCTTCCCACTCCTTAAGGCTCTCCCCCATGTCAAACATTGGTGGGAAACTTACTGGGAGCAGAGTTCCACAGAGGATTCTGGAATATATGGGGCTGAGCCCACTTGGGATTTTTTTGTGGATGCGGTAAAGGAACAGTAC
>SNQJ01S0160082.1:0-17103 GCA_010110895.2 Picea sitchensis
CCCCAAAAAAGAAGATCAATCCCCAGTATGGTCGTCAATTCTGTTACGAGGAAAATCTCTCTATGGCATGGAGTAAACCACAACAAACAGAATGACACATAGAAATCAACTCTAATCCCAAATATGCTATATAAATGAAATGATAATAAAACAAGGACAAGAGCCTACCTCGTCGAGACGTTCGATGAAGACCACCGTTGAGCACGCAACTCAAAGCTTTATACCTGTAACTTGTCCTCAAAAACCAAGATACACAAGAGCCTAGTGATAATATATAATGTTAGCATATATATTACCATAATCCATTAACATACATAACAAATACGCCCATGGAATACTAATTCAAATATTTGCAAGATATCAATTGGACGAGAAAAGAGTATTTCTATTAAAATAATCAACAGAAGTATATATGTGACAAACTTCTGTAACAACACACATCGAAACCAAAAAAATAAGTCCCTCCAGCTAGGCCTCCACCACTTCAATCCTCCACCAAAGGTAAGCTCATATAAAGGAGACAATGAGGTTCTCCATCACAAAGAAAGAAGAGCTTGGGGGCTGAACAAGGAGTTCATGCTTTCAAGGATAAAGGGATGCAGACTCAATATGAAGTGAAATTTCTCCAGACTGTCTTTTCTCTCAAAGTTTAATTGTTGAATCCCTCAAGGCTTGGATATGGCTCAATTTATAGCCTTCAAATGGAACTGAAGGGCCAAGTTGGAGCGTTTCTAGTATATGGAAGGTCAAGGATCATGGATCTCGTGACATGGCATGGAAACCTGACATAATTTTTAATTTTGAGCTCCAAACCCGATGTACACGGGATGTAGTGGAGCAACCTGCATATACGCTTGTTATCTAACTGATAGGGTGCGTATATGCAAAAAAATGTGTTTTTATGGCTCTGGAAGGTACAAAAGGGGAATTCAAGTCTACATAGGGAAATGGAAAGGCCATCCAAGCAAGTTGCATGGGGTGAGGAAAATTTTGTTGTAACATGGTAGTGGATAAATTAACTAAGGTAACACATTTTATTCCAGTGAAGACTACACAGGGCAACAAATATTGCAAAAAACTACATGAAAGAAGTTACTAGGTTACATGGGGTGCCCAAGGAAATAGTTTCAGATAGAGACCCAAAGTTTACATCCAATTTTTGGAACAGTTTATTCAAAGGATTTGTGATGAATTTAAATCTCAGTACACCGTATCACCCTCAGTCAGATGGGAAAATAGAGAGGACTAAAAGAATAATTGAGGAGATGCTCATAATGTATGTGATGGATCAACCATCAAAGTGGGAGGATTATATCCACTTAGTGGAATTTGCTTACAATAATGGATATCAAGTCTCATTAAAAATGATCTTGTTTGAAGCATTGTGTGGGAGGAAGTGTAACACACCAATGAATGGGATAATCCAATGGACAAAGCAATTATTGGGACATATTTGTTAAAGGAAACATAAGAGAAAATGGAAAAGATCAAGCAGAATTTGAATGCTTCCCATGATAGGAAGAAAATTTATGCATACAAGAATAAATTTTTCAGAGATTTTAGAGTGGGTGAACATGTATTTTTAGAAGTGAAAGAGAAGAGAATTTTGCTAAGATTGGTAAGCTTCCCAAAGTTACCAACAAGATATAGTGAACCTTTTGAAATATTATAAAATATAGGGCTAGTTGTATACATGCTAGTATTTCCTGCATCCATAAGAGTGCATAATGTATTTCATGTGTCATTATTAAAGAAATGTGTGCTTGACCCTAACCACATAATTGATTGGACTGTGATCCAAGTGTAACATGAAGGGGATTTTTGGGTGGAACCAATACCCATCATAGACCAGAAAGTCAAAATGCTCAGAAACAAAGCGATCTGGTTGGTAAAGGTTCAATGGAAATGCTATGGTCCTGAATATGCCACATGGGAACATGGAGAAAACATGTGGGAAGAATACCTGCAATTTTTTTTTCAATTTAGAAGAAAACATAATATAAGAATGAAAAACTCCATTTTGAGCAGTTAGAGTTCCAGAACCACATCTCAGAGTCCTAGCCAACCTATGTAGGGGCCCTAACAAAAGAATGGTACAACCAGATGGATTGAGAGCAATGAAGGGGGTACATTCGTTGGGTGAACAGGTTGAGAGGAACATGAAATTTTGGTTGGAATTACTGTTGGAGTTGTAAACATTCCAGAATTTTTATTCCTTAATATTATGATGTAAATTTGTGCATGTATATTGGCATAGTGTGCATCGAGGATGACACAATTGTAGGGGAGGGGTAATGTAACATCCCCAATATAATCCCTAGTTTAATTAATGCTTAATTAATGTAGATATAATGTATGGTTATGGCCAATCGATGTATATGCGAATTGTATTTCTGAATTTTAATAATAAAATGTGATGCTAGCTATTGGGGGGCATGGACAGAGATGGGGGTTGATTAAGCCACAAGAGAGACGAGGGTCTAAGAGAATGTCTAAGAGGTGTTCAAGGGGGAATTACCCATGTCTATTAATCCAACCCATAATTCTGAATTTTATTACCATTATGTATTAAACTTCTAATTTTCCCTTGAGCATAGAAGAACCCAATCATTGAATGCATATAAAAGAGTGGGTGTGAGAAGTCACATCCCACAGTTATTGGGAGCATGGGGGATGAGTACAATAAGCTTGGGGAAGAGTGTAAGTCAAGTAATAAGACAAAAAGAGGAAATTCATATGGGAAGTTATGACAGTTTTAGACAACCAATGTTTTTGCAAGAACAACAAGCAGAGAGCGGAAAATAAGAGATGAGAGTTGGAGAAACCATGGAAGGTGAATTTTGGAGCATGCTAGAGTGTTTATGAAGCGTATTTGGAGACAAAGACTGAAGAGTCAGGTTTTCAGACTTGAAGAGTGAAATCTTGTGTGAGTTTCACTATAATAGCAAGTGTTTGTTGATGTTTGTTGGTAGTTTTTATGGCAGTGAGCTCCCTTGAGTTTTCCGGCAAAGAGTTCCTGGCTACCTACGCTAGAGAGACCATGATAAACGAATGGGATACCTGAGGGACTAAGATCAGTGAAGGGGTGCATTTCTTGGGTTGGGAAGGTTGAGAGGAAGAGAGTTGCTGGAAAATCGAGACAATTGTAGGAGAATACCAGTGGGTTGTGGGATTTTATAAGCTATGAGTGGACAGTGAGAAACCACCCTCTTTTGTGGATTGCTAGTCGTAGCTCGGGGGTGACTTGTTGTTGAGATTTGGAACACCAAGTCTATGTTTGGGTGGAACATCTATCCCAAGCAGTTGGTTGCACAACAAATTTAAAAGATAAGTATTTTATCTATTTTCTGAGTTATTTCATGTGTTTAATTTTTGTTCTTTTACTCTATGTATGAGAATGATTTATATGGTGTTGTGTTGCGTTATTAAACTACATTCATGTCACTTTTAGCATGTTGTAGATGCATTTAATTATTGATATCGAATAATAATTAAATCCAGTTATAGTTTATAGTTGGTAAACTACAAAAAATTAGTTAACATAAGTTTTTTTTATGTGCTTTATGCATAGTAATGATCCTCAGTTCAACTGGGGGTTGTTGCAATAACCAAGACTTCAAAACTTAGAGAATTACACACCCTACCAAGAAAATGCAACATACAAATATGAACGTAGCTTATAATGCATTATGGATGCTAAAGATGGCACAATGGAATGCATTTTGCACAAATCAATACTTCAAGAATGTTTTCTAGCAATCACTAAAATTTCTAAAGAAAACTACATTTTGTCTATAGTTTATTAGATCCCAAAATGTATTAAAAAAGCTTGTTCACGCAATAGATAATCTCGTTACAAAAATTAGAAAAAACTCTTGCTACCATGCTCTTAACTACATAGTAACCATTTTGTTCAACTTTTGTACTTTCATAAACAAATGAACATACTTACCAAAGGTGTTGTTTTTAAAGTTATGTATGATATGCATGATTGCTGGTGTATATGTTCAACGAATATAAGTGGAGATGGAAATTTCATACTCTAAGTTACAACACTTTTAATTTTTAATCTCCAAGACACTTAACTCCTAGGAGTTGTCTTTGGAGCTTGCATTTTTTTAAATATAAATGTCTTATATATACAATGATACATACTTTGATCATCTTAATTTACAACATTTTTAAACTCCAAGACACTTAGCTCTTGCATTTTTTAAAATATAAATGTTGTATATATACAATGATACACATTTTCATCATCTTAATAATTAAATAAAACATTTAATGAAAAAAAATCTATTCAATTTGTTTATATAGTTTGACATTAATAATATTAATGAAAAAAATCCATTCAATTTGTTTATATAATTTGACATTAAAGTAAAGGAACATGTTTTTATTATTATGTAAAATTGAGGTTTATTGTTTTTATTATTATGTAAATTTGATGCTTATTGCTAATACATTGTGTTTTGTGTCTTTTACTTTTTGGATTTCCTTGGAATACAAGATTTTGATAATACTTCCTCATGTATCTCTAATCTATATTTGGAATAAACTTTTTCTAAAACATACAAGTCCTTTTGTAAAAAAGATAATTTTATTTAATTTGTTTGTGTGGTTTGACATTAGAGTGAAGGTTAGAAATGTTTTTTTATTATATAAATTATTATAACAAACAATAATGAAGTTTATTATTAATATTTTTGTTCTTTTACTTTTCATATTTAAAAAACAAATTTTGATTTTTTTCTTAGTTTTTATTGAAAATAATCATTATCTTTAACCTGTTTTGATTTGATTTCTGTTTATTTTTATTTATTATATCACTTCATTTTTCTTATAACAAATATTTTGAAATTAAAATGTAATATAGATAAATAATGAAAGGGCTTTTCATTTTCAACTTTATTAATATTATAAAGATGATAGATTCTTTTGACAAAAAGTTAACAAAAATTACATTTTAATTTTAGTAATGTTTAGTATTTTAAGTTAAGATTGATTACCTACTTTTTTTAATATTTTTATTTTATATCATCCTTTACTTCTTTATCTCATCACATTTTTTTTTCCAATTTCAATTTAAATGTAATTAAATATAATCATATTTTTACTTAATGTCTCCCAAAATATTTTAATGATTTAATTTGAAAAAACTTTAAAATAAATAACATTAATTAAAATTTGAAACAAGTTTAAAAAAATAAAAATGAAATAACAATATTTTAATATAAAAGGTATTTAATATATTTTATTACGTCCAAAGACGTATACCTATTGGAGATGGGCACAATTAATGATCTTTTAATCTTAAATTCTAATCTAATGGTTATGCATTGAAGATGCTGGTATATTCTTAGTCATCCTCCAAAATCAATGGATCAGATTTATTGTTGATAACTTATTTGCATTTATAAATGCATCCGTTACCCTGTTTACTTTTTAACATTTACTTAATCATATTAAAAAATTACTGTAACATCGTATGATTGCCACGTTTGAATTTCATTATCTAACTGAGTTTTATTTTAAAATGAATTTTTTTTTATAGGCCCTAACTCTTTCTGCGTTCACCAACCACGAATTAGCCACTGTACTAGTATTAGTTTAGATCAAAATTAAAGTTGAAACAACCTTAAGACAAATGGTATTCACTACAGTTTGAAACATCAGTAAAACACTTTAATAAAAAACATTTTAAAAGAAAATCAAACTAAAAAACTAAAACTAAAAGTTTATGGCATTTGAAATACATCCTACCAATAGATGCTGCGTCCCTTGCGCCAAAATCCGATTTGTACTCCTTTGGCTCCTCTCTGTATCTATGGGCTATTTAGAACCAGGAAAATTTAAAAAAATGGTTATACCAATGTCTTAGCAAGATTTGGTAGCTGGATCCCACATGGCCGGCAGTAAAAACTTCCGTCCATTAACTCCATGGGCATTGTAGCTTGCACCGGTCGTTTTATCCACCAGAAGCTGCCCGGGGAACCCCGGATAAGCCCCTTTTCCATATACTCCCGGGCAGGCAGAGACGGCCTCCAAAGGTGCAGCGGCGTCGCCCTGGAAGTAGCCGGTTTTGAATGGATTGGTGACTGCTCCTGCAAGAACGGTGGCGATGTTGATGATCATCCCATCGATGCCCATATCACCGTTTGGAGCCACCAGGGGAGGACTCTGAGGGCCGTAGATGGGCTGGTGAAACGGCCACGCGCATTGCCCGGGACATTGAGTTTCGGAGTTCCCAACCCACGCATATGGAAGAGGAACCTTCTTCCTCGGCAAGAGATTAGCATGAAATCCACAACTCATGCAGAAGTCCTCCACAGTAACGTCATCGGACGTCAGTACCAAATACACGGCATTGCTATTCTCCGGCACTGCTCTGGAAGCAATTGCCCTCTNTATGTTCCCGACATAGAGTGATCCGACGGTTCATACTCTCCTCGATCTTAACGGCCATTGGTCCGTGGCTTAACACCCGCTTGGTCCATGATCTCTATTTAAAGAGCATGGAGGGTCATTTGCCAATTATCGATTGTGAGAAAATCTCTTGTAAAATCTCTCTGTAATCTTTTTCTTTGCATTAATAAACTTCTCCAAGTGGCCGCGTTGGCTGGGGCCGTGGATGTTTCCCCGTAGGGGTTTTACCATGTGAAAACATCGGTGTGTTGATCTTTGATCTGGTTATGTGAGTGGTTACTGAAAGTGTTCGTCCTCTGTTGGAATACCTATGTTTTCGAACAAAAAAGTCTCGATAAGTCCTAACTTGGAAGTTGAAATTATCAGTAGGTTGACGTACAATGGACACGTCTCCTTCAAGGTGTTTAACCTTCTCCTCTAAATCGTCTCTCTTCTTATAACAAGTGTTCTCCACATGTCCAGTCTTTCCACAATACCGACATGTCTTCTTCTTTTGACTTCGTTGTGATTTTCTCTACAGTTTATTGTCATGGTATGTAGGTTTCTATGTAGAGGCATCAAAATGCACTCTATTCTTGGGATCCATATTGCCATTTCCCTTAAGCAAGTGGTCTTGGAGTTTGACACCAATATTTCCTTCTTCAATAAGTCTGTGCTGATTAGAAATTAAAAGGCCACAAAATCTTCAAAGGTATAATCCTTACTATCTTCCTTGTGTTCTTTCCAGTTGGTGTGAAAATTCAACATGAACATGGAGAATGGTGTTCTCAAGTTCATCAGGACTAGCTCAATAATTTTTCCATCTTTCTTCTGATAGTTCTTTCCACATTCGCCCAATTTCAACTAGATTTTTTTAACATGCACCAAATAGTCCTCCATTCTCTCAAAGGAATGAGGATCGAGAGAGATAAAATCTTTCTCCAACTACATGACATGACTCTTGTCTACTCAGTCGAACAACGATTTTAGCCTCTTCGAGACTTGATGAGGGTAGTTGATTCCACTAAGGTGAAATTGAATCTCTCGCAAGATGTAGGTCGTGATGACCCCGATAGCCTCATCCTTCTTTCCATCAAAAATGAAATTTTCCTGGTTCTATTGGATCTGGAATCGCAACCTTCATATACCATTACAGTCCTTTTATCTTCAATAGTGTATCCATATATGGTACCCATACTACATAATTTGATATGTTTATAACAACAATATCAATCTTCAAATACATCTTCGATATCTAGATATAATGGTATGTTTCGATAAGTTCCAATTAGCAAACCACTGGCTCAAAGTCAATCACACAACAGATCCAAATCAAAAAAAAATTCAAATAGCAGGTTGAGGTTTCAAACCATCGACTCTGAAACCATGTTGGGGAATGGGGTGGAACACAACATGAAACATAACACATGGTACTATAGATAAACAAAGAGGAACAAACTTTCGAAGAAAAAAGGTGGTGTCTAAAGATACCATTACAACACTTAAGCAGAGCGCACTATGATCAGAACATCACAATGCATGTTGCACATATTGATCTACATGATCTATTGTATAATCTACATTGTTGATAATGAACCAAGGGGCTTGCTTTTATAGTCTCAAGATATAACAAACT
Source organism: Picea sitchensis (assembly GCA_010110895.2). NCBI lineage: Eukaryota > Viridiplantae > Streptophyta > Pinopsida > Pinales > Pinaceae > Picea > Picea sitchensis. Next base: position 8,042 of record SNQJ01S0160082.1, read on the forward strand.
TCCATAGAATCCAGAATATATTATCCACATGTAACCGTCAACTGTTAGAATCGATTCCACCAAATATTCTATGTCAAGTTAGCTCGACAAGAGTGCTCGACTTGACTGCCTATGCGCCCAACTTGTAGTTGATTTCTAGGTTGGTCAATCCACCGCTTGACTATCTTTGACTATTGGCTGATTGTCTGACTGACAGGTATTTCGACTACTTGACCGATTGGTGAAGTGTGTTGGTAGATCGCCTGAACGAATGTGTATAGATGTAGTTCGACCTATCGACCGACCAAACCCATGAGATGTGTGATGAACCATCAATGCTTGATGTTCCAACATATTGAAGTGGAAGGTAATATTTATAACCAGTCCATAGAAATTTTAATTGATTCTGGAGATGGACATAGTCACATAAACTATAACATTGTTGAAAGATTTCACTTGCAAAGGAGTAAGCATAAGAAATCTTGGTTAGTTCAGTTAGCCACAGGGACTAAGAGGAAAATCAATGAGCTAGTTAAAGAATGTCCAATAGACATGAATGGACTCAACACAAAGGTAGATGTGAACATCATACCATTGGGTTCATATGATTGCCTAATTGGCATGGATTGGTTGGAAAAACACCATGTTTTCCTAGACTGTTACAACAAGACAATCACCTATATTGATGAAGAAGGGAGAAAGGCAAGGTTCAAGGCATTACAAGAGCAATAGATGTTAGAACATTTTTATCTATGTAATTGAAAAAGAGTTTCAGGAAGGGATGTGGAATTTTTGTAGCCCATATGGAAGAGGAAGATAGAGATAAATTGGCAAGCATTGAATACTATCCAGTCTTGAGGGATTTTGAGGATGTTTTTGGGGAAATCTCAGGACTTCCACCAAAGAGAGACATTGATTTCTCTATTGATTTGGTTCTAGGATATACCCCAGTGTCCAAGAAACCATACAAAATGGGCATGCCATAGTTGAAAGGGTTGTAGATGCATCTTGAAAAGTTGTTAAAGAAGGTGTATATATGCCCAAGTGTGTCACCTTGAGGTGCCCCAACTATTTTTGGGAAGAATAAATATGGAACCTTAAGGTTGTGTATTGATTTCAGGTAGCTGAATAAGGTCACCATAAAGAAGAAATATCGTTTTCCAAGGATTGATGACTTATTTTATCAGTTGAAAGGTGCAATGATATTTTCTAAGATTGAGTTGAGATCAGGTTATCATCAAGTAAAGATAAAGGAATAAGACATTAACAAGACCGCATTAAGGAAAATATACGAGCATTATGAATTCACTGTAGTTCCATTTTGACTATCAAATTCCCCAGTTATTTTTATGTGCCTGATGAATGGAGTGTTCAAGGAGTACCTGGACAAGTTTTTAATTGTGTTCCTAAATGATATAATCATAACTCAAAGACAGAGGAGGAACATGAGAAACATTTAAGAATGGTGTTGCAAGTTTTAAGAGAGCATAATTTGTATGCCAAGCTAAGTAAGTGCATCTTTTATCAAAAGAGATTCATTACTTGGGGCATATTATTTCAGCAAAAGGGATAACAATTGATCTTGGGAAGATAGAGGCAATTAGAGGATGGACAACACCAATAAATTACATGGATATTATATCATTCATGGGTATTTTCGGTTATTACTGAAGATTCATAAAATGATTCTCAAACCCCATTAATTCTTTGCAAAAGAAGGGAGTGAAATTTGAATGGAATTCCAAATGTGAAAAGAGTTTTCAGTAGTTAAAATACATCTTGATAAGTGCACCAATATTAAATATTGCATATCTGGATGAAGATTTTGTGGTGTGCACTTATGCATGCAAGGAAGGGCTTGGTGGAGTCCTCACACAAAAATATCATGTGGTATGCTATGAGTCCAAAAAAGTAAAAGAGCACAAGAGGAATTATGCTACAAATGACTTGGAATTATAAATCATCATTCATGCATTAAAAATGTGGATACATTACCTCATGGGGAGGGAATTTGATCTAAGGATAGACCACTGTGGTATGAAACAATTGTTTGTACAACCCACGTTAAATGCTAGAAAAACTAGATGGTTGGAATTTCTTAGTGAGTATGACTCTGAGATTAAGTACATCAAAGGAAAAGAAAATCAAGTTGTTGATACACTTAGAAGGAGAGCTCATGAGATGCATATTGCAGCCATTAGCATGTACAATATTGTTTTGAAAGATAAAATTGGTGCATGAACAAATTCATATAAACACTATCTAAAAATAAAAGAAACATTACAACAAGGTAATTTTCAGCAGAAATTTAAAGACTTTGAAATTAAAGAAGATGAAATTATCATGTACAAAGGAAAAGTATATGTGTTGAATTCCAATGAGATGAAAAATATAGTGATGAAGGAAATGCACAATGTACCATATGCTGGGAACCCAAGATATCAAAAGACAATACAGCTATAAGAAGCCAATACTTTTGGCCTAAAATGAAGAAAGAAGAAACTAATTACATATCCAAATGTCTAGGATGCCAGAAGGTGAAGACCAAACATAGACATTCAATGGGGCTATTATATCCATTTCCCATTCCAAAATGGATTTGGGAAATGGTTACAGTTGATTTTATTACAAAGCTTTCCAAAACAATGAAGCAACATGATTCCATCATGTGGTGTGTTATGAGGAAAATCTCTCTATGGCATGGGGTAAACCACAATAGAAGGAATGACATGCAGAAATCAACTCTAATCCCAAATATGCTATATAAATGAAATTATAACAAGACAAGGCCAAGATCCTACCTCGTCCAGGCGTTCGATGAAGACCATCATTGAGCACGCAACTCAAAGATTTATACCTGCAACTTGTCCTCAAAAACCAATATGCGCAAGCATATGGTGATAATATATAATGTTAGCATATAGATTAGCATAATCCATTAACATACATGAAAAATACACCCATGGAATAATAATTCAAATATTTGCAAGATATCAATTAGACGAGAAAATAGTATTTTTATTAAAATAATCAACAGAAGAATATAGGTGACAAATTTATGTAATGGCACACATCGGAACCAAGAAAATAAGTCCCTCCAGTTGGGCCTCCACCACTTCAATCCTCCACCAAAGGCAAGATCATATAAAGGAGACAATGAGGTTCTCCATCACAAAGAAGGAAGAGCTTGGGGGTTGAACAAAGAGTTCAAACTTTCAAGGATAAAGGGATGCAAACTCAATATAAAGTGAAATTTCTTCAAAGTGTCTTTTATCTCAAAGTTGAATTGTTGAATCCATAAAGGCTTGGATATGGCTCAATTTATAGCTTTCAAATGGAACTAAAGGGCATATTCAAATCGTTTCTAGTATATGGAAGGTCAAGGATCATGGATCTTGTGACATGGCATGGAAAAACCCGTTGTACGCATGATGTAGTGGAACAACTTGCGTATACGCTTGTTGTGTAACTAATAGGGTGCACATATGTGGAAAAATGTGATTTTTTGGCTTTGGAAGGTAGAAAAGGGGATTTCAAGTCTGCACGGGGAAATGAAAAGGCCATCCAAGCAAGTTGCATGGGGTGAGGCAAAATTTGCTCTAACAAATGCCCCCTAATGTGTGAGGTTAGAGGAGTATCTGCGATGACCGAAATACATTATAATTCCCAGAAGTGGAGTAATGGAGACTCAACTGGAAGTGATAGTTACCCATGAGAATAATACAATCCATAATGAATTTGTACACATGGCTACCAATATGAATTACACTACAGATCCATGTGGAAATATATCAAATAGTTTCTCATGGCCATGAATAGAAAATACAAAGTGCCATAGGTTTTCATAGTCGCGAACAAGGCACAATGGAATCCAGTCTCAAAATCAATATGAATATATCCATATACAATGGAGTACAATCTGATCTACCATGATCACTGAAGTCATATAGATACTGGTCCAATGAAAGACAACAATAGATTAGGAATGTTGCTACTGTAAGATGGGGGTATTCTACACTATTCGTCGAAGGTGCAAGTCTACATCATGTGAATAGAGGAGTTGATGTCGAACACAATGAGATTTTGTTTGATTACTAGTCATTAAGGTATACCGTTAACGAATGTGAGACAACCTACCGATAATGAAAGTAGGTATCAAGGCATCTAGTACATTATTACAAGTGTGAATAAGGGTGTTGAGTTTGAACACTTGAAGAATCCATCGATCAAGAGGCATTGATATATTCCCAACTGTCGATGGCGGGAGAACCTACCACTGATGACTGAAATCCTCTAGATACTCATAAGACTCTAGGTCTCATTTTCAGAAAGATGAGCCAAAGTCAATGGAAGGAGACCCACTGAAAGGAGACAATTAGGGCATCTCTCATCAGTCAACATGAGGTACAAAGAAATATCTTGATGATTAGGAGGAACTCATACGAATAGGATGTTCACGAAATAACGACCCTGTGCATGTCCCGCATGCACCAGATGCAAGTAGTGCACGAAATTGACCCTCTAAATAATAGTCAATAAGGAAGACTGCCGAAAAAGGAGAGGAAACCACCAAAAAGGTTAATGACATCCAAGACACTGCATGAATCCCAATTTGTGAATAGATTTCTTACCGTCAAACACAAGGGAAACCCCCGAGTCAATGACCAATGAGGAGATCTCAACTGTTGCGTTCAAGGTTACCTACCCAAAATGAAAGTAGGACCAGGGTGCATGATAGGATATAGCTTCATGTGACTTTGAGGTGCACTGAGGGTATGGTCGACATGCAAATTCAAGAGTTCTAAGAAATGGTCGACACATGAACTTTGGCTTATGTCCTATACATCTAGGATTCTCAATTGTATGAATGCCCCCAACATGACTTGTAGTGGCTGGTGACATGCTCCTAGCATAACTTGCAGAGGCTAGTAGTAGATCTCCAACATGATTTGTAGAGGTTGTTGATGAATTCCCAACATGACTAGAAGAGGTTCGTGATGAATGTGTAGTATGACTAGCAGTGACTAGAGTTGTGCTTCGAGCATGACATGCAACAACTAGTTGTTGGTCTTCAACATGACTTGTAGAGGTTGTTGACCTATCTTCAACATGACTAGCAGAGGTTGGTGATATAATGCCAATATGACTCACAATGATTGGAATTGTTCTTCCAGCATGACATGAAGTGGTTGGTTGCGGCATCAGAGAACAAGGTCCTAGGAAAGAATGGTTTTGAGAGATCATAGGCCAAGCAGGGTTCCAGTATACACCATGGCCCTGTATAGAAGGATAATATCCTCCTCCCAACTGATGCATAAAAGGTTGTAAGGGAATCATCACCGAGGAAGTCTCTTGCGAGGGGAAAGCGACATGATAAGGTTTACTCATGTGAGGATATACATTACCCCAGATGAAGGAGCTTCATGCAAGGGGTTTCCCATACTATAAAACCAACTCCCTCTGAATGAAACACCAGAGGTCAGAGGGAGGTTCGTCATGAGAAAAGTGTCTGTAGGAACCATCATAACGGAAGAAGGATAGATGGACAGGATGTAGGAAGTAGAAGGACCGCCCACTTGAGCACTCGATCCTGGGAAATTAAAGCTAGGATTGGGTCTAGAGGAAGGAAGAGTCCAACCTCCCACCATGGGAGTTTTTTGATGGATATGAGCCCCACCAATTAAAAAGGAAGAATAAGGAGGCATCATGCCCCTAGACCCAAATCTAAGATTCATATAAGACGACGAAACAAAGGATGACAAGTGTGACGTCATGTATGGCATACCAAAAGAGAAAGGATTAGAGGCCCAAGGCATCGACTGAGGACTATGATTCAATGTACCACTTGGAAAATGATTTGTCCCCATGGACTGAGCAGAGATCATCGGTTGGGTAGCGTTAATTGAGGGAGTAACAGGGGCTCCACCAACCATAGTAGTCAAAAATCACAACACAATAAGAAATCGTAAGGCCAACTAATAATTGGAGAGCACACCAAAATAAAGCAAAAGGGCCAATGCACACAAACAAGATATAGTGGCTGAAAATGAGCCTCCCTCACTAGAGTAGGTATGCCTCTCCTAAGAGGGGTCTGAGACTCCCTGTAAAATATTGGAGGTATCCAAATCAGTTATAAGGGCCCTCGTAGGCTTAACAACGCAGTCGGTTAGATTCCCCCAGAGAGGTAATCCTCCATAAAAGGCTATGTGTTTTCCGACCCTTATCTAACTCAGGATACCTGTAGAATAACCCCTTCAAATAACCTATGTGGCTACTTATGTTAAGCAACTAGAGTCACCACAATATAACCAATGTGCAGGCGAATAGTCATAAGTCCAGTCCACCGTATGGGTAGGGTAACAAAGCCATAAATCTTGAAAGCACTACCTCTCATGGAGGTAAAGGTACTAGAAAGAACCCCAAATATGAATAGAACCCAAAAAATATCTCTGAAGCTAAGAATGTAGTAGAGGGTTATCTTTGCAACCAACTTCGCGCGACCTCGTGCTTAACTCCGGTGTGAGCGGAGCCTCCTGACGTCACTAAGTACACAATGGGTTTCACCACTCCCTGGTCAGACACATATTTTAGTTTAATATTCTTGGAGAATTTTATTCACAAAATCCTATTCCAAGGCCCTATGTCCTATACTTGTTTGTGTACACTTGAAAAATAAAATTGTTTCTAATCAATTTTAATTAATCAACATTAATTTTAATGTCTTTTTCTTACTTAAGAGGTGTGGTCGTGAAATTGATGGTATTACAACTCAACATATAAAAGAAACAAATATAAAAACACTGCTAAGTACTAATATTGAATTTCAAAGAGATGGTATGCTTCTAAATGCAAATTTTCCAATGCAATCTCTACAATTTCAATAAAATGTAATCTCTCGACATGTGTCAAAATAAATGCAAAGTAATCAAAAGAGAAAATGCCATAATGAAAAATGAGTAAATGTTTTTTATTTTCGATATAAAGAAAAGAAAATGCAAGGACTGGATATCAGCTTCACATACAGACCCTAGTGCAAGCAAAAAGAGATAAGTCAAGCATGATACCGAGAAGCAAACACTCAGACCGATGTGCAAGGACAACCAATGAAAAGGATGATAAGAAAGAATACCTCCCGAAAATTCAACAATAAGAAGGCTTCCTATCACTCTGTAAGCACTTAACAGTCAAGACAGAGACCCAAAAAGACTCAACAACCAACCAAACTCACCCAACAAACACCAAACTCACCCAACAAGACTAAAGATATGATGTACGTGATTATTTGAGAAAAATTCATGTATGTACGCACCCTAAAGGAGTACATCTCGCATATGTATGTGTCTATCAAGGAAAAAAGCATGTATACCAAGTAAAAACCTGTCAGGGAAAGGGTTAAGCTAAGAAACTCAGATGCAAAGTAAAAATAGGTTGTCAAGCAATCATGCAATAAGGAAACTCAAGCTAGCAAAGAGAAACTCAAGGAGAAAAACACTCCAACCCCCAAAAAAGAAGATCAATCCCCAGTATGGTCGTCAATTCTGTTACGAGGAAAATCTCTCTATGGCATGGAGTAAACCACAACAAACAGAATGACACATAGAAATCAACTCTAATCCCAAATATGCTATATAAATGAAATGATAATAAAACAAGGACAAGAGCCTACCTCGTCGAGACGTTCGATGAAGACCACCGTTGAGCACGCAACTCAAAGCTTTATACCTGTAACTTGTCCTCAAAAACCAAGATACACAAGAGCCTAGTGATAATATATAATGTTAGCATATATATTACCATAATCCATTAACATACATAACAAATACGCCCATGGAATACTAATTCAAATATTTGCAAGATATCAATTGGACGAGAAAAGAGTATTTCTATTAAAATAATCAACAGAAGTATATATGTGACAAACTTCTGTAACAACACACATCGAAACCAAAAAAATAAGTCCCTCCAGCTAGGCCTCCACCACTTCAATCCTCCACCAAAGGTAAGCTCATATAAAGGAGACAATGAGGTTCTCCATCACAAAGAAAGAAGAGCTTGGGGGCTGAACAAGGAGTTCATGCTTTCAAGGATAAAGGGATGCAGACTCAATATGAAGTGAAATTTCTCCAGACTGTCTTTTCTCTCAAAGTTTAATTGTTGAATCCCTCAAGGCTTGGATATGGCTCAATTTATAGCCTTCAAATGGAACTGAAGGGCCAAGTTGGAGCGTTTCTAGTATATGGAAGGTCAAGGATCATGGATCTCGTGACATGGCATGGAAACCTGACATAATTTTTAATTTTGAGCTCCAAACCCGATGTACACGGGATGTAGTGGAGCAACCTGCATATACGCTTGTTATCTAACTGATAGGGTGCGTATATGCAAAAAAATGTGTTTTTATGGCTCTGGAAGGTACAAAAGGGGAATTCAAGTCTACATAGGGAAATGGAAAGGCCATCCAAGCAAGTTGCATGGGGTGAGGAAAATTTTGTTGTAACATGGTAGTGGATAAATTAACTAAGGTAACACATTTTATTCCAGTGAAGACTACACAGGGCAACAAATATTGCAAAAAACTACATGAAAGAAGTTACTAGGTTACATGGGGTGCCCAAGGAAATAGTTTCAGATAGAGACCCAAAGTTTACATCCAATTTTTGGAACAGTTTATTCAAAGGATTTGTGATGAATTTAAATCTCAGTACACCGTATCACCCTCAGTCAGATGGGAAAATAGAGAGGACTAAAAGAATAATTGAGGAGATGCTCATAATGTATGTGATGGATCAACCATCAAAGTGGGAGGATTATATCCACTTAGTGGAATTTGCTTACAATAATGGATATCAAGTCTCATTAAAAATGATCTTGTTTGAAGCATTGTGTGGGAGGAAGTGTAACACACCAATGAATGGGATAATCCAATGGACAAAGCAATTATTGGGACATATTTGTTAAAGGAAACATAAGAGAAAATGGAAAAGATCAAGCAGAATTTGAATGCTTCCCATGATAGGAAGAAAATTTATGCATACAAGAATAAATTTTTCAGAGATTTTAGAGTGGGTGAACATGTATTTTTA
>SNQJ01S0160083.1:6355-21628 GCA_010110895.2 Picea sitchensis
GGGGGGGGGGGGTGAATCAGTAATGTATCAATTTTCTCAATTTTCTTTTCTTTAAAGCTTTAAAATTATTTTGAAGTGCTTAATTAATCATCAATGCATGCATAAATAAATAAATAAATAACACTAAAAACACAGTACACCAGAAATTTTACGTGGAAACCCAATGCGAGAGAAAACCATAAAACTTCTTTCTTTATGTTCTTCTGCAGTCACCAACTTACAATTTATAATATTTCAGCTCGAAAGGAACCCATATATCGCAAATAATGAGGAAACCAATCCTCTCAAGCACCAACCTATTACAAATTATGAGGACACCAATCCTCTCAGGCACCAACCTACTACAAATGATGAGGACACCAAACCTCTCAGGCACCAACCTATAGAGTGAGGACACCGGTACTCTCCCTTGCACCACCTTGCATCCTTGTATTCATATTTTTTTTTTTAAATCTTACACAATTAAATATTTCTCAAAGTTATAGGACATTTTTCCTCTCATTCCATCAAAAAATACTTGATCAATGCACATCCCTATTTATAATATCTTTTCATGAGTTTGACTAATTGTATGTGGATTCATAATAATTGTATTGTGGACATATCTTGACCAGATCAAATTCCAGTTAGTTATATGTGGACACGCTTATGTCTAAATTAAGTATGTATACGCATAACAATGATATTGTGGACATGTCTTGACCACTTCAAAGTCCATTTAGTTATATGTGGGCATACTTCTATCTAAATTAAGAATATTTCTTGTTCAATTGTGGCTGGAATTTCTTTGACTAAATCAAACGGACCAAATCTTCCTTGTTTTATGGAAATGTTCAAGAATCGTCATTGATCCTTTAAATGATTAAAAAAAGATCGATTATGTTACCAAATCTTGCATCTCATCAAAATGGATGCATCCATTTGCATTCTGGTTTACAGATTGCCCAATGCAAAGATAGAATAGGAGTGAAAAATTCAAGTCACAAGTCTTCAAGTTGTCCCACTCACCCTACAATGCAATCTCCCAGTTTCCCCACCAGATTGTGAGCACGCCTTGGTGACTCGCTTACTTGACTGTTGAACTTCCACTTGTTTTGTTGCAGTCCACTGTGTCCTTTGTCACACTAGCTCAAGGAACCTTGCAAATTTTCTTTTGCACCATTGACAAGCAATCAACTTTGTTTCATCACACTCCACTATGTTTTTCATTGCACTATCTCAAGGCACCCTACAGTCATTGCACATCCATCATCGTGTTGTAGCACCAACATCTGTCACTTCACTTCACAATCGAAGACAGGGAAATATGCCGCAATCTACTATGTTGCATTTTTCTCCGTCGTACTTCACTTCCGAATTGTGTCGCAAGTCATCCCCGTATTGACCCAGATACAGTTATCTATTATCTCTAAAAATTTCTTCACCGACCGATCATATTTGCGATCAAATCCTAGATATTGATATTCTTCTTCACCATTGATCCTTTCATCCTTCAATCCTTCTATGCACTATTGTTTTCATCCTTTCACGACTTCCTTCGTCTATGCAACATACTTTGTGCCATACTATATGTTATTTTGTGCACTTCTATTTTCATCCTTATCTGTTATTACATAATAATTGACCATGTCCATGACCACTTTGACATCAATGACAACATATGTGCAACAAACTCCCCCTTTGTCATTGATGGAAACCAAAATATCCTGACTTCCAAATCAATGGCCTTTATGCTAAGTTTATTCCCCTTTCAATGTGTGAAACTACCAAATCAATGGCCTTTATGCTAAGTTTCTCCCCCTTTCAATGTGTATCAACATCCAAGTTTGTTAATTTTTCTTTGTTACTCTCCCCCTTCGACAACAATGACAAAGAGAGACTTTGTATATTCTCTCCCTGGGAATAAGGACCTCCGGAAGCTTTTGCTAAAACATGCTCTTGGACTCTGTACATGCACAAAACCACCCTCAAACAAAATACCATCGAGAACCATTGTGAACTTCTATTTTGCATATCTCCACAAAATAAAACTTAAATATTAACAACAATATCACTTGCCTTTGATACACCATCAAATGGGGCACCTTTAGAAGTAGTGAGTTGTGTTCTTTATTGGAGTAAGGAATATAAGATCACACCCAACCTCTGTCTAAGATACTCAAAATATTCTCTTAGTAATGGCTTAGCAAAAATATATGCAATCTTCTCTTTGGAAGGAACATACTCTAATTTAACAACCTGATCCTGAACCTATTCTCTGAGAAAATGATATTTGATTGGGATATTCTTAGACTTAGAGTGTTGAACAAGGCTCTTAGAGATATTGATAACACTTATGTTGTCACACATAATGGTGATAGGTATCACACAAGGAACTTGAATATCCTTGAGATTGTTTTTTATCCACAATACTTTAGTACAACAAGATGTTGTAACTATATATTTGGCTCAGCTATTGAAAGGGAAATGGAAGTTTGTTTCTTGTTGATCCAGGACACTAAAAAAATTATAAAGAAGAAATCATCTCCACTAGTGATTTTTCTATCATCAACACTCGCTTCCCAGTCTACATCTGTATAAGCTCTAAGAACGAGCTATGTGTCTTTTGGATACCAAAATCCATAATCGACAGTTCCTTGCAAGTATCTAAATATTATTTTAACCGCAAGGACATGAGTTTCCTTAGGATTGTATTGAAACATGCTTACCAAACCAACTACTTGAATGAAGTTAGCCCTTGAATATATGAGATAGAGTAAATTTCCTATCATAGACATGTACATGGTTTGATTTATTTCTGGAGCATCGTCATCTTTGTTGAGTTTGCAACTAGTAGTCATAGGAGTGCTTATTGTTGCACAATTTTCCATGCCAAATTTATTCAATATTTCTTTGAGATATTTACTTTGAGAAATGAAAAATCCTCTTTCTGATTGATGAATATGTAGAACAAGAAACAAAGAGAGTTCTCCCAACATAGACATATCAAACTCTTGTTGTATTGCATCTGCAAACTTCTTACTCATTAATTCAATGTTACTACCAAAAATAATATCATCAAAATATACTACAATAATTAACAGGTCACTACCTCCAGCCTTGATGTATAAGTTGTTATCAGTCGTTCCTTTTTGAAATCCTTGCAGGTGAAAATACTTCTCTAGTTTGTAGTACCAAGATTTTGGAGCCTATTTTATCCCATATAGGGATTTCTTTAATCGATAGACATAATCCCTTTTGTTAGTTAGCTGAAAACCCTCTGGTTGCTCCACATAAAATTCTTCCTCTAGGTCACCATTTAAAAAGGCTAATTTGACATCCATCTAATAAACTTTGAATTTTTTGTAGCATGCAAAATCCAAAAACATCATGATAGCTTCAATTCTTGCAACAGGGGCAAAGGTTTCTTCAAAGTCCACTCCTTCTACTATTTTTCTTGGAACTATTTATCCATGTTGAAGTAGAAGGAGTGGAATTTGAAGAAATCTTTCCCCTTGTTGCAAGAATGGAAGCTATCAGGATGTTTTTGGCTTTTGCATGCTACAAAAAATTCAAAGTTTATCAGACGGATGTCAAATTATCCTTTTTAAATGGTGACCTAGAGGAAGAAGTTTATGTGGAACAACCAGAGGGTTTCCAACTGACTAAAAAAATGATTATGACTATCGATTAAAGAAAGCCTTGTATGGGATAAAATAGGCTCCAAACTCTTGGTACTCCATACTAGACAAATGTTTTCACCATCAAGGATTTCAAAAAGGAATGAATGATAAAAAATTATACATCAAGGCTGGAGGTAGTGACCTGTTAATTGTTGTAGTATATGTTGATGATATTATTTTTTGCAGTAACATTGAATTAATGAGTAAGAAGTTTCTAGCTGCAATGCAGAAAGAGTTTGATATGTCTATGTTGGGAGAAATCTCTTTCTTTCTTGGTCTATAGATTCATCAATCAGAAAGAGGAATTTTCATTTCTCAAAGTAAACATCTCAAAGAAATATTGAATAAATTTGGCATGGAAAATTGCGCACCAATAAGCACTCCTATGACTACTAGTTGCAAACTCAACAAAGATGGCGATGCTCCAAAAAAAAAAAAAACCATGTACAGGTCTATGATAGGCAATTTAATATATCTCACATATTCAAGGCCTCACATCATGAAAGTAGTCATTTTGGTAGGCAGGTTTCAATCCAATCCTAAGGAAACTCATTTCCTTTTTGTTAAAAGAATATTTAGATACTTGCAAGGTATTGTTGATTACATCCTGTGGTATCCAAAAGACACAGGCCTCGTTCTTAGAGATTATATAGATGCAAAATGGGCAGGGAGTATTGATGATAGAAAAATCACTAGTGGAGGTGTTGATCTAGATGGATATCGATGGCCAACCATCTATTCCACTGGCTTAAAGAAAAGTTTTCCATTTTGGTTGTTGTTTACATTTTTTCAAGTCCCAAACTTCTAGGGTCGTTTTGAGGCCCTAAACGATGTTTTTTTGGACTTTTGAGGGGCTAAGGGTTGTGAACAACATTCCCGAACCCTTGATGGAATTTGTACTTCTCGGAGATATCTTTCTGATGAGTTATTGAATGCCCCAAATGAAAATCATATGCAAAATTTACACCCTCGGGAAGTTGACATATCAACTACCCCCATCGGGGCCCACAAACCTTTTGGCATTTCATCTTTCGTGGTTAGGGTTTTGGATTTTCTTTATGTTAAAAATTCCTTTGGAGCCTCATTGTAAACATCATCATCTTCTTGCAAATGAATGTAGTCGTCACATCTCTTCTTAGATATAATTTTCCACCATTCTAGCGAGTTTTTCACTCTGTAATTTTATAGTTATGTGAATTTCACTCATTAACAGAAATTGTGTATTACTATATATATGTGACTCTTGTTATATATATCTGATATATGTATGCTATATTATTGGATCACTTGCAATGTCTCAATATATTTCTTTATTATATCTCTACTCTCATTTCATGCTCAAAATAATATGGATCAGTGGTATCAAAGCATGCTTCTCTTGGTCATTTTTTAGTGCATGTCCCCGACGAGGTCCAAGTATAGAAATTTGGGTCTCAAACTTGTCTCTAATGAGGAAAATATCTCTTTCACTCCCAAGAATCCCTCCATTGTGGAATAAAATAGAAAATATGGAGTAGAAGTTTCTATTAATCTTTTGTTGGAGCAAGATCTCACACGATCGAGGGACGAAATGATGGAGAATTTTTCCCAAATCCTTAGATTTTTTTCGATAGCAGAAGATGCGTCTTCATCAAGAAGCCACTTTGGAGGCAACACTCCTTTCAAGGTACAAGTTAATTTTGATATTCCTGTATTTGAAGGTTAGATAGATGCACATGCTCTAGAAAAATGGTTAATTCTAGTAGAAGGTTATTTCTCTGTGCACAATTTTTTCGATGGGGAAAATATCACCTTCACTCTCCTTAATGCTCTCCCCCATGTCAAACATTGGTGTAAAACTTATTGTGATAAAATTTCCACAAAGGATTCTAGAATGTTCGAGGCCAAACCCCCTTGGGAATATTTTGTAGATGTCGTCAAGGAACAATATCACCCCGTTGGAAATTATGAATACTAGTACATGAGATGGACCACACTGCATCAAGAGAGGGGACAAGCAGTGTCAGAGTTCACCAATACCTTCCATACCTTGCACACCAAGCTGGGTATCAAAGATTCTGGGCATTATTTGTTTATGAAATACCATGGGGCTCTACACAGATACATCCAAACTGAAATGGAGTTTATGTCTCATTGTTGGGAGTTTCTTATCAATATGTTGTCAAGATCATGAAAAAATGTAAGCACCAGAACAAACAGGAGTTTGGGTCTGTAAATACCCAACAACCAAAGTATTATAAAGACAACCCTAACAAAGAGCCTCCAAAAAACCATTATAAGCCATAGGAAAATAAGGGTAAGGGAAAGACAAAGAATGACACTGGAAAGTGGTGCGAATTCTACAAAATCCCCTGGAACAACATTGATGAAAGTCGCTCAAAACAGTCATTGGTGGTCAAGATCAAAGAAAAAGAGTTAAACCATGATTCAAAAAACAAATTTGGAAAATAATGGAAGGAGACAAATCATCGACTCAGACCCCACTGTGACTGTCACAACCATAACGATCCAACCAGAAGAACCAAAAAATATTGAAGAGGGGGGGTGCCTCTTCCATTCATATATGTGGGTAAATGGGACCCCGTTGCATTTCATTTTTGATATAATTATCCAAAAGAAACTCATATCAGAAGAGGTTTTCAAATATTTGGGATTGCCAACAACACCACACCCACATCCATACAAGATATTTGTGTCATCCAATAGTGTCTCCTGTCCGGCGGCTTCAAGCCCTTCAAGGATGAGGTATTGTGCAATGTTACCCTGCTATATGTCTGTGATGTTATTTTGGGCTAGCCATATATGTGGAAGCACCATGTTGTTTATGAATCTTGACCCTGTAGTGTCATTGTTACTATGGGGGATCATCTCTATAAGATACCAGAGATATTTCTGACTATTGTTTCGAAAAAATAGTGCAACAAATTCATCTTTCATACGACAAAGTTTATCTTCTTCATGATTCGGGAAGAAGGTGAATAGAAGGACACTGTGATCACTACGGCCTCGCTCCAAGCCCCTTTTATCCAGCAAAATAAAGTCGACAAAATTGAAGCAAAGCACAAAGATTCCTTTTGCACATCATCATCTCATGTAGTTATACCATTTTAAAAGGTCCAACCCCTCCAATATCAAGTTTGAGATAGCCTTCCCCAAGCCAAGCAACACAACTTCTCCAACAAGGAAATTCTCTCACCAAAGTTCAGATTCAACAAACGCTTCCCCATCTCCCATGGAAACTCAATGCAATGGAGACCATTTCTTCCTAAGGAGGGAGGATTGATCAATATGGATATCGATGGCCACCCACCTATTCCACTAGATCAAAGAACATTTTTCCATTTTGGTATATTTTTATATTTTTTCGAGTCCCAAACGTTTGGGGTCATTTTGAGGCCTTAAACAATGATTCTTTGGACTTTTTGGGGGCCAAGTGTTGTTAAAAACTTATTCCAAACCCCATCCGAAGTTGTACTTCTCAGATAGTCCTTTACAATGAGGTATTGAATGCCCAAAATGGAGATCGTATGCAAACATTATGCCCTCGGGAAGTTGACGTATCAACTACCCCCGTCAGGGCCCACAAACCTTTTGGTGTTTCATCTTCCATGGTTAGGGTTTTGGATTTTCTTTATGTTAAAAAGGATTTGGAACCTCATTGTAAACATCATCATCTTCTTGTGAATAAGCATAGTCATCACATCTCTTCTCAAAGATAACCTACCGCCATTCTAGTGAGTCTTTCACTCTGTAATTTTATAGTTCTATACATTTCACTCATTAATAGAAATTGTGTATTACTATATATGTGTCCCTCTTGTTATATATATCTGATATGTCTCTATTATATTATTGGATCTCTTGCAATATCTCAGTATATTTCTTTATTATATATCTGCTCTCATTTCATGCTCAAAATAATCTAGATCAGGTGCATTCTTCCTTGGCATTTGTTTAGTGTCTCGGATAAAAAAGAAACAAACTTCCATTTCCATTTCTATGGCTGAAGCCGAATAAATAGTTGCCACATCATATTGTACTAAAGTATTGTGGATAAAAAACAATCTCAAGGATATTCAAGTTCCTTGTGATCAACCTGTCACCATCATGTGTGACAATACAAGTGTTATCAATATCTCTAAGAACCCTGTTCATCACTCTAATACTAAGCATATCCCAATCAAATATCATTTTCTCAGAGAATAGGTTCAGGAATAGGTGGTTAAGTTAGAGTATGTTACTTCCAAAGAGCATATTGCATATATTTTTACCAAGCCATTACCAAGAGAATATTTTGAGTCCTTAGATAGAGGTTGGGTGTGATATTGTCTTTTTTACTTTAGTAAAGAACACAAATAACTACTTCTACAGGTGCCTCATTTGATGTTGTATCATATGCAAGTGATATTGTTGTTAATATTTAAGTTTTTTTTTTTTTTGCAGATGCGCATAGTACCAGTTTGTAATGGTTCTCAATGGTATTTTGTTTGAGGGTGGTTTTGTGCATGTACAGAGTTCAGGAGCATGTTTTAGCATAGGATTATAGAGGTCCTTATTCCCATAGGGAGAATATACAGAGTCTCTCTTTGTCATTGTTGTCAAAGCGGAAGAGTAACAAAAAAAAACCAACAAACCTAGATGTTGATACACATTGAAAGGGGGAGCTTGTTGTGCACATTGAAAGGGTCTTGGGTATACATAAACGTGTTTCTTGTTATTGGTTCTTGGAACAAGATCCCAAGTCTTATTTTTCTCTATTTGGTCTCATTCGTCATTCATGGCTTTGACCCAATGGTCATCCTGACTTTCTTGCACAAAATTTTAGGGTTCACTCATGGAAAACAGTATAAAATTTGCAGAGTTAAATGTATCTATAAGTTTTCTTCTAGTTTGTACACCTACTTCCTTGTTTTCCAAGAATCAGACTTTCTGGATGATTTTTTTGAACATACCTTGATGGTGTCTCTGGCTGTGGTATTTCCATTCTCTCATCTTCCTCTGAATCCTCTTGTTCCCGATACTCATTCATTCTGACATCTTGTGGTTCATTGTTGATTGGTTCATCATACAAATCATCATGGTGTTGGTCTCTTATTGGATGAAGTGGTCCTTCATCTACTTTCACATCTATACTCTCAAATATCTTATGGATTATTTGTTGGAATTTTTACAAGCAGGTGTACTTGTCATTGATGGCAAGATCAGAGTATACAACAATGGAAAAACAGGGACAACGTAAGCTTAGGAGGATTAGCGCAGAGTCGCACGCAGTGCGTAGGTGTGCACCAGGGATGAGGTTAACTCATTTCCAAATCTCAAGAGAGATAGAGTACTCAGGATCTTAGATGGATCAAGGTTGAGGCCTTTGACACTTAGAAATTATTCCAAGTTAGGAGGATGTGTAAGCCCGATCGGAGAAACGACAGTGATCTTTGGATCTCATTGAGAATTATCAATGAACGTCAGATCTGAGCCTGAGGTCCGACCGACATTGGATCCAAGAGAATCTACACATTCTTTAAAGAGAAAGGTGAAGTGGGGTTATGAAATCCCAAAGGCAGGAGGACAGTTTTGGATACCGGGAGTTGGAAGAGTCGAGACTATTCATCATCAGGAGTCCCGGAATTGCGAAATGAAAAACACTGAAATCTCGAAATCCGGAGGACAGTTTCGGATACTGGGAGTTGGAAGAGTCAAGACTCTTCATCATTAGGAGTCCCGGAATCACGAAATGTGAAACCTCGAAAACCCGAAACAGGCACATCGACCGGAGGTTCGGATACCGGGAGTTGGAGGAGTCAAGAGTCAAGACTCTTCATCACAAGAGTCCTGAAGTCGTGAAATACGAAACACCGAAACACCTTTTATTGTAGATTTTAGATACTGGGAGATGGAGTGTCAAAACACTTCATCACAAGGAATGTCGGAATGCCGAAATGTCGAAATGCTAAAAACACCTTTTGTTGTTGGTTTCAGATACCGAGAGTTGGAGTGTCGAAACACTTTGCAACAAGAATGTCGAAATGATGAAAAAATGAAATGTGTTTTCAAATAAGGCTATGGTAATAACCGGTGGTCACATCGTTGAAGAGCTGTATAGAATATCTCGAAGAGACAAGCTCCATTTCAGAGTTTGGGACATGGAGAGTCGAGACGACTCATCACAGAATCCCCGAAACACGAAATGTGAAATCATGTTCAGAATTGGCCCTTGGTCATAACCCATGGTCACATTGATGAAGGTTCAAGGGAGGAAGTAGCATGAAGCTAATCTCCATTTTGGAGATTGTGACTTGGAGAGTCGATATGCCTCACCACAGGGATGCCGAAAAGATGAATGCCGGAATGTCGAAACGCCGAAAGGCCGAATTGCGAAATGGTGGAATAAGCACGAGACCCATCATTTATGATCCAACGGTGTAGGTTAATCAGGAATATGGTTGAAGGGCTATTTTTTCTCTTCAAAGTTAATCGATCAGTGGCGATTCAGCTGTTGATACGGTTTTTGGAGGTTCACAGTGTAACTGCTAGAAACGACTGATTGTTTCTGCCAGAGGACTGGAAGAGACTTTAGGGTAATCACCAGAGAAGATGAAGAGTCTCAAGGCATCTTCCAGTGGAATGAAGACTATTCAAGAGGCGATTGACAGATGGAAGAGCGTTGAATCCTGTAACTGAAATAGAGAGGATGAGCTCGACTGTGACAGAGAAGACGAAGAGTCTTGACTGGTAGATAGGCTAAGGAACCTTATCATAACACCCAATGATGATGGACACATGGGTTTAACAGCTAGAGAAGCTGAAGAGTTGCAATGATGATCAGGCAGAGCACTCGACATGAAGAGCATGCAGAAGCATTGCGCACATGGGATGCACAAGAGGCACAGAGACTATAAGAATGCAAAACAAATAAGAGATGGGTGTTGTTGTTGAGGGGGATTCAGGAGTGTAGAAGAAGGAGTGTGCAGTAGCTGAAATACAGAGAAGAGGAATGGTGCATTGAATGGACATGGCACACAGAGCATAAAAGGAAAAAGCATAGAAAGCGCAAGGCATGTGTGCAGCAAGACAGTGAGACACTAAAGGAAGGATGAGGTGCTCTTGTAGAGAAAAAACAAAATATCAAAAATTGCAAAAAGATGCAGACAAAGAGACACTGATACATGAGAGTAGAGCAGCATAGCAGAACAGTGATAAGCCTGGTAAGACAATGATAAATATTGTATCACTGTGATAAATTTATATATAGAAAACTTTATATTTCAGGGTGGAAGAGAGGTGCTAGGGAGGACTGAATTCCTCAGAGGTTCAAGTGGGTGCTTGAACACAGGGAGTTGTAGCTTCCATCTGGTTGCAGCCAGAGAAACCAGGGTGGCAGGGTGGTGCAAGGGAGAACTATTGTTCTCTGTTATACAGGTTGGTACCTGTGTGACTGGAAGTTGGTGCTGGAACACTTAGGGAGTTGGTGCTTCCTTCTAGTGGGTGCTAGAGAAACCAGGCAATTGGTGCTTCCTTCTAGTAGGTGCTAGAGAAAATACAGAGTTGGTGCTCTCAACAAGTTGCATCTTGCAAAACAGAGGTTTTAACCTCATTATGAGTTGGAGATCATAAGTATGATAATGTACAGAATGTAAAGATTACTTATCATATAAAGAAGAAGAGGTTTTTACCCTTTATGGGTTTCCTCAGGAAATATCTGTCTCTGTATATTTCATATGTGTGAATGATGTTGAATGTTTTATTGCTTACTTCCCTGCATTATTTTGATTGTCATTCAGTTCTCTACAAAGATTTTAAAATAAGCATAATTGTTTAAGCTCGGTAACAACTGATTCACCCCCCCTCTCAGTTGTCGAACAATTGGTATCAGAGCCGGCCCCTTTTACCTAAGGGTAGATCCTAGAGCTTAAACATGTCAAGCCATGAAGGAAATTTAACCAATAAGGCCCCTTTGTTCAATGGAACAAACTTTACCTTCTGGAAAGTTAGAATGAGAACCTACATAATGGCTTTAGGTGCAGATGTATGGGATGTGGTAGATACTGGTTATGTAAAGCCAGTTGTACTAGCTAATAAGGATCACAAGCTAGAATTTAGCTTCAACACTAAGGCTATGAATGCTATCTTGAGTGGGCTTGCAGAAGAAGAATTCGTAAAAGTTATGCACCTAGGATCTACCAAAGAAATGTGGGACAAACTCATTAGCAGTTATAAAGGTAATGAGAAGGTAAAGGATGCCAAGCTTCAAACCTATAGAGTACAATTTGAATAGCTGAAGATAAAAGAAGATGAAATTGTTGGAAAATACTTTCTGAGAGTTGAAGAACTGGTAAATGCAATGAAAGCACTTGGTGAAAAAATTGAGTAACCTTCTTTAGTTCAGAAAATTTTGAGATCTCTACTAGATAGGTTCAACCCGAAGGTCTCTGCTATAGAAGAACTTAATGATCTAAAAACCTTGGAGTTTGATCAACTTCTAGGAACATTTACTGCATATGAAATGTTAATAGTTAAAGATAAACCCACCTCCAGAGAAGCATCATTTAAGGCAGACAAGAATGAGGATTCTGAGCCTGATGAGATTGAAGCAAAATTTGTGAAGAGACTGAAGAAGGGATCAGGAAAATACAAAGGTAAACTTCCTTTCAAATGTTTCAACTGTGGAAATATAGGTCATTTTGCAAATAAATGTCCTCACAAAAGAAAAGATCAGACATGTGATGATGAGGAGAAGAACAAACACATAAATTTCTTTAAAGAGAATAATTTTAAAAAAGAAAAGTCTTTGTGTAAACAATGATGATGATCCTTCATATGATGAAGACAATGACTCCTCTATTGAAGATAAACTAAATGACTTCATACTTATGGCCAAAGAGGACTATGATAATAAAAGTACAGGAAGTGAGGCTAATGAAGAAGAAGCAGTGGTTGATATGGAAGGAGAATTGATCAGTGCACTGGAAGAGATTGATAGACTCAAAATTAAGAACAAAAAGCAAAAACAATTCCTGATATAGTTCGAGAAAGACAGTAAACAACCTGATGAAGACTTTGCCCTGCTAAAAGTGGAATTAGAAGAGGCAAAGAAAATCAAGGACAATTTGAAACAATAGTTATTAGAAAAGAAGGCAAGATGTAAAGCTATGGAAGAAGAAGTAGTGAAAACTAGAAAAGAGTTGGAGAGGTTTCAAGCCTTGTATCATCAGAATCTGTCAAGTATCAAAGCCTTAGAAGGATTAGCCACCATTTTGAATTAGCAAAGGAATCCAAAGCTGAAAATTGGTTTGGGTTATGAAGAGAGATCAAGTAGTGGTCAACCAAGAAACAAAGAACCTATCAAGTTTGTCAAATCCTAAAACATTGACAACAGTCACTCTACAGAAACAAAGAAAGAAAATAAGTCACCAAGAAGGAATGAAAGAAAAAGT
Source organism: Picea sitchensis (assembly GCA_010110895.2). NCBI lineage: Eukaryota > Viridiplantae > Streptophyta > Pinopsida > Pinales > Pinaceae > Picea > Picea sitchensis. The sequence goes on from SNQJ01S0160083.1 coordinate 19,449, forward strand.
ACTAGAATCAAATCTGTAGATCAGAGAAATTATCGGCATGAAAGAAATCGACCTCCTCAAAAAAGACAGACTTTTCCCAGGTACCAATGTTTTTTTTATGGGTATTGTTTCTTTTGTTCTAACTTTGGTCATAAAGCTGTAAACTATTCTTTAAAATTAAATTATGAGCAATCAAGACATTCAAGGTATAGATATCTACCACAACAAAGAATGAGACAACCAAGTAACAAACCACCACAGACTGCAAATCACTTGATGGATGGGAAAAGGACACAGGTTAAGCATAACAATCGTTATGATCCTTTATTCGACGAACCATAATGTTACATCTGTCATAACTATGGACATAAATCTTTGTATTGTCGCTTAAGGAACTATGAACCATATTTGAATTCCCCTGCTGAAAATGTCAAGGTTTGGAAGAACAAAGAAAGTGACAAGTGTCGATTAGTGTTATCATATCAAAGACAAACGAACCCTTGGTATATAGACAGTGGATGCTCCAAACATATGATGGGAGACAAAGGTAAGTTTCTATCTCTAAGTGAAAGAAAATCAGGAAACGTAACCTTTGGAAATGATGCTCCAGGTAAAATAAAGGGTAAAGGGATGGTGAGTTTAAGTAATGGAAAAGGAAAAGCCCAAGATGTTCTGCTTGTAGATGGGTTGAAACATAATCTACTCAGTGTAAGTCAAATGTGTGACAGAGGATGTGAAGTGATGTTCACGTCCAAGGACTGCAAGATAAAGTTTATAAACTCAGGGAAAGTGGTGGCCCAAGGCATAAGGACATAAAATAATGTATATGTGTTGAAAGAAGATAGATAAGAGTGTCATCTAAGAAAACATGATGAAATATGATTATGGCATAGGAGACTTGGACATCTAAACTTTGACCGCTTAATCAAGCTAAAAAATCTTGAAGCAGTAAAATATCTTTTGAGAATATCAAAGCCCCAAGATTCTATGTGTAAACCCTGCCAAGTAGGAAAACTAACCAGGACACAGTTTAAGTCCAAGAGCTCTACTTCAACATAGAAACCACTCCAACTAGTTCATATGGATTTATGTGGACCATCAAGACAGGAAGGCACAGGGAAAGAAAACTACTTCATGCTGATTATTGATGATTACTCCATAATTACTTGGGTTTCTTTTCTCAAGGAAAAAGATGAAGCATTTGAGAAGTTTAAAAAATTTAAGGCTTTAACTGAGAATCAAACAGGCAAGAGGTTAAAGGCAGTAAGATCAGATAGAGGAGGAGAATTTATGTCAAGTGATTTCAAGGAATTCTGTGATAAGCATGGAATCAAGAGAGAATACACAATCCCAAGAACTCCACAACAAAATGGAGTAGTTGAGAGGCAAAACAAAATAGTGCAGCAAATGGCCAAGTCAATGATGAATGAGAAGAACATTATCCAAGCCTATTGGGTAGAAGAAATACACACAACAATCCATGTTCTTAACAAATCCCACCTTAGACCACAAAGTGACAAGACACCTTATGAACTGTGGTATGGGAGACCTGCTTCAATCAAACACTTCAAAGTATTTGGGAGTAAATGTTACATAAAGAATAATGATGAGAACCTTGGCAAATATGATGAAAGGTATGATGAAGGTATATTCTTAGGGTATGCTACAAACAGTAAAGGATATAGATGCTATAATAAGAGGCTACATAAAATGGTTGACTTTATTGACGCAAAATTTGATGAAGGAATCCCAGCAAGAGAGGTGTACAAAAATAAGTCTTCTACAGAGGACACAACTGAAGCTGAAGATGAACAGGTCTAAGAATCAGAAAACAAAGACTCTGAATCAAATGAAGACACATATACTCAGACAGATTCAAATCAGCAGACAACTTCAAACTCCTCCTCCAGAATCACTCAAAAGAATCATCTTGCAAGTCAGATAATTGGTGAAAAAGACAAAGGTGTACAAACTAGGAGAAAGATAATAAAAAACACCGAACAATCACATATAGCTTTCATATCCATGCTGGAACCCAAGAATTTTAATGAAGCTAGAAAAGATGACCATTGGGTTAAAGAAATGAATGATGAACTTGATCAGATTGAGAAAAACAATACATGGGAAATGGTTCATAGACTTGAAGGTAAAAATATCATTGGTTCCAAATGGATCTTTAAGAATAAGTTGAATGAGCAGGG
>SNQJ01S0160085.1:0-11693 GCA_010110895.2 Picea sitchensis
ATGCATCATAAAACTTACTCACTTAAATGGATAAGCAACAATAAAACTTGCACATAACAAAGAGATGCACTTTAAGGTTTGCAATTTCATCAAAGTTTTTGGATGAGGTAGCATGTGATGTGGTGCCACTAAATGAATGTGGAATGGTCTTAGGTATCCCTTATTTATATGATTGCAAGGAAATATTCTATAGGGAAGAGAATCAATATCACTTAACTAAAGAAGTCAATGAATATGTTGTACGTGATCATCACATAAAAGAAAATCAATCTCTTCAAACAATGGAAAAATTAAGAAAGGAAACTTATGCAAATACGACACCTATAATTGTGCCAAGTAAAGAAGTTGATCTTAAGCATGTACGTAAGATGGTTTTAGAATGGAAATTCAATGATACTTTTCTTCAAGATAATTTAATGTTGTGCAAGCACATCAAACATATTGGTTCAATTTCAATCATATTTCTGATGTTATCGCTGTTAATCTTTTCAACATGGATGGTAGTGGATTCAGTAAGATGTGAATGAGTTCAACATGCTAAGAATATGCTTTCATTTTTCATGGGTTTTTTGAAATTGATTATGAAGCAACATGTGCACATGATAAAGTTTAAATACAAAGGACAAGTGGGGTGGCCTATGTTGCACTCGATGACTGGTTAATACCCTTTTGGAGGACCAAAAGGTCTTAATGGGGAGGCATGATCCAAAATGGATTCGGGAAGGCCTAAAAATAAAATTTCTCAGAATCAAATGAAAAAAACGCCATTATGTTGGGCTCGTCACATCAATTTCGGACATATATATTTTTTTTCTGAAAATGGACACCTTATGCCAAAGCTATCACGTTCTGATTGATTTCCCAAACAAGAAAAGAAGTCAACTGGTCAAAGTCAATAGTCAACAGGCCATACTGTTGATATCAACAATACATCAACATGAATTGGTAGTGACATCATCATGACATCATTATGATGTCAGTAGGGACATGTGGCAACACGAGGAGGTGACACATGTCACTCATTTTTGGCATTTTCAAGCATGATGTGGACCAGTGAAAAAGTGACACGTGACACCATATGGAGGTGACACGTGGAACTGTACGAACATGATAATTGGTCGTACATAATGCTAACATGGCCCAATGATAGTCTGACCAATGGAAGTATGGATAACAGGTGATAGTATGGATGGTGACCTGGCAGTACGAATGTTGAGGTGGAAGGGTGACATGGCAGTTGACTATGCATGTTGACTAGGAAGATGAATGTGTATTGAATGGACAGTATGGGACAATCCTGAGGTGACATGTGGCCCAATCATAGGGCTCCATATGGCACCTTGGATTTGGTCAATAAAGGCTTGGTAAAAAATTTGTTACCTCTAGCGGTTTGAAGCTCCGACCTATCCTCCAACCAAATACTTCTCAACCACTAGTAGACCAGCCAGACTATCGTTTGGGACTTGAAAAACATCTGCCACACCTCCATTGTTTTATGGTTCTAGCCGAATGTTTTGGGATAAAGCTCGGTCGGCGAGGGCTAGCCCGACCGACCAGGGGATATGTATCCAGGGCTAGCACTAGACGTCTAGGGTGCGAGGAGTTTAAGCCCAGACACATGGCCACCATATGACCTGGAGTAAAGGGATGGAATGGAGGTTTGGGGGGTAATGCCTACCGCTTGGTCATATGGAAATACCCATATTCCCAGGGGCCGAGAAAAAGGTTTAGCACCCAAATTTTTCCAATTTGGGGTTTTCGACTTTACTATATGGATTTTTTTGCCGATTTAACCTAATTTTAGTGGATTTTGGCCATTTTTGGGGGATTTGGAGCCCAAAAATAGGCTATATCTTGGGGGAAAGTTTGGATTTGATTCTCAACTAAAAATTCTATAAAAACTAGGTGTTTGTTACAGTCCAAGGAGGTGGAAAAAAGCAGAATGATGAAGAATTGAGGAAGCGAACATTGGAGGCCTTTTCCGGGAGCTACGCTCAACCTTTTTCAGTTTCGTCAGTTGTCCTGGATTCTTGAGGTCGAGAAAAACACAACCAGACCATTTTGTAATCCTTTTGAGATACTCCTAATATAATTTTGCAGCATTGAATATTAATAAGAAAGTCTCCCCCACTGAGACAAAGGCCCGGAGACGTAGGCAACCCTGTCGAACTTTGTTAACAATATTGTTGTTATGGTCTGTTGTTCCTTATGTTTATTTTATGATCTACATTCTTTATGATGGCTGCAATATTCTTTCATTAAGTTCTTATTTTCTTAATTCCTAAGTGGTAATTTAACACATGCTTAAAACTCAACCAAGTCTTTTAAAGATCATTTTCGAATCAAGTGGTATCAGAGAAGGTTAGCAGTTGATTATTTGAGTTTGCATGATTACCAGAGAAAAGCTAATTCATGGTGAATTTGAGCTTGTATAAAGAGATATTGAGATTGGATCAAGAAAGAGGGCATCTCAAAGTGAGATCATGGCATCTGAAGAAGGAATGTCTCAAAACGAGATAGAGTTGCAAAATATTTTATTTTCCATGTTAGAGATGGTAAAGGTCTTATATGATGATTAATTGGAACAAAAGAGGCATTTTCAAGGGGAATCGTCAAAACAAGACAAAAGTAAAGAAGGAGAGGATCCTCCTAAACCTCCTCCTTCACCTCCTTCATCTCCATCATCTTCTTCTTCTTCAAGTACAAGTGCAATTTCCACCGCAAGAAAACATTCCCATAAACATAAGCATGATATGCCATTACTTAAGCTTGATGTGAAATTCGAATTTCCCATGTATGATGGTGAAGTCAGTGTTGAGAGGCTTGATAACTGGGTCAAAAAAATGGAAGTTTATTGCAGTGTGCAGTAAATCAAAGATGAGGCAACCCGAATCAAATTCACATCACTTCATCTTGCATGAAAAACACTCATCCGGTGGTAGAGTAAGTTGCAACATGGCACGCAACAAGTTGGTAATGTATTTCTATCATGGCAAGATTTCATTTTTTCACTTAGAAAGCAGTTTTATCCTTTGGGTTATAAGGAAAAGGATTTAATTGAATGGCAAAGTCTTAAACTAAGAAAATGACAAATGGTGCAAGAATACACAAACGAATTTATTAAGATGGCATTAATGTTAAATATTCCATGACATACACAAGAAAATATTATGAAGTATATAGGAGGTTTACCAACACATATTCATAACACTGTATTTATGTTTGGACCTACTAATATTGATGAGGTTTCAATTCAAGGAATGTATAATGAAGAAGGGAAAATAAGAGTTGGTGTATCAGGGGAATCATCTTCAAGGAAATAAGACAAATGAAAGGGGAATGGAAAAAAAACATTCAACGACAATGAAGGAAGGGAAGCTCTTTTGCAAGCATTGCAAGAAAGAAGGGCATGATGATGACCAATGCTAGCAATTTCACCCAGAGAAGGGACTGAAATGGTTCAAATAGAGGAAAGGGAGGCAAACAGTTGCAACAACAACATGGCCAACAGACTTTGGGTATGATTTAGGTGATGAGACTAAAATAACAACAGTTGGTTTGGCAGGTAAAATTGGTGATGGTTCTAATTTAAGAAGTAAGTTGTTTCATCTAAGGGTCATAATGAAACATACTAATATAGATACATTGATAGATAGTGGATCTCAAACTAACTTAACTTCAGAAGAAGTGGTTAAGAAATTGGGATTAAACACTAAGATGCATCATAAACCTTACTCACTTAAATGGATAAACAACAACAAAAAATAGCACATAACAAAGAAATGCACTTTAAGGTTTTCAATTTCATCAAAGTTTTTGGATGAGGTAACATGTGATGTGGTGCCACTAAATGAATGCAGAACGGTCTTCTGAAACTGTTATTTATATGATTGCAAAGAAATATTCTACAGGGAAGATAATCAATAGCACTTAACTAAAGAAGTCAATGAATATGTTGTACATGCTCATCACATAAAAGCAAATCAATCTCTTCAAACAATGGAACATTTCAGAAAGGTAGATTTTGCAATCAACACACCTATAATTGTGCCAAGTAAATTAGTTGATCTTAATCATGAACATGAGATGGTTGTAGAATGGAAATTCAATCATATTTTTCTTCAAGATAAGTTAGTGTTGTGCAAGCACATTAAACATATTGGTTCGGTGTCATTCATATTTATGATGTTAACATTGCTAATGTTTTCAACATGGATGGTACTGGATTTAGTAAGATTTGAATGAGTTCAAGTGGCTAACAATATGATTTTAGTTTTCATGGTTTTTTTGCAATTGATTATGATGCGAAAGGTGCACAGGACAAAGTTTAAAGACAAAGGACAAGTGGGGTGGCCTATCCTGCACTTGATGACTGGTTAATATCCTTTTGGAGGACCAAAAGGTCTTAGTGGGGAGGCATGATCCAAAATAGATCCAAGAAGGCCTAGAAATAAAAATTCTCGGAATAAAAAAAAACTAGTGTCATTATGTTGGGCTTGTCGCGCCAATTCCTGCCATATATTTGTTTCACAAAATGGACACTGTATGTGAACATTATCACGTTCTGATCGATTTCTCGAACATGCAAAAAAAGTCAACTGGTCAAAGTCAACAGTCAATGGGTCGTACTACTGACGTCAACATGACATCATGATGACATCAACAGGGACATGTGGCAGCATGAGGAGGTGACATGTGTCACTCATTTTTGGCATTTTCAAGCGTGATGTGGACTAGTAAAAAAATGACACGTGGCACCATACAAAGGTGACACATGGCACCATACAAAGGTGACACGTGGCACTGTACGATTGCGACACATGGTTGTATGGAATGCTGACATGGCCCAATGACAGTCTGACATATGGAAGTACAGATGAAAGGTGGTAGTACAGATGTTGACATGGTAGTGCGAATACTTACATGGTAGGGTGACCTGGCAGTACAAATGTTGACATGGTAGGGTGACATGGAAAATGACTATGCATGCTGACTGGGCAGATGATTGTGCACTCACTAGATTGTATGGTCCAATCCAGAGGTGGCAGGTGGCCTAATCACAAGGTGCAATGTGGCACTCTGGATTTGGCCAATAAAGGTTGGGTCAAAAATTTGTTACCTCCGACGGTTTGAACCTCCAACCAAAGACTTTGTAACCACCAACAGACCAACCAGAGTACCGTTTGGGACTTGCAAAACATCCGCCACACCTATATTTTATTATGGTTTTGGCCCAATGTTTTGGGATAAACCCCAATCGGTGGGGGCTATCCCGACCGACCAGGGGCTATGGATCTGGGGCTAGCACTAGAAGTCTAGGGTGCGCGGGATTTAAGCTTGGACACATGGCCACCATATGACATGGAGTAAAGGGTTGGACTAGTGGTTTAGGGGCTAGCACTTAGCGCTCAACCATATGGAAGCCCCGAAAAAAGGGGTCAGTGCACAATTTTTTCCTATTTTGTTTTTTTGACTTTAGTATATGGATTGTTTTACTGATTTAACCTGATTTTAGTGGATTTTGGGCATTTTTGGGGGATTTGGAGCCCAAAAAGAGGCTAGATCTTGAGGGAAAGTTGGCATTTGATTCTCAACTCAAAATCCTATAAAAACCAGGTGTTTTTTACTATCCAGTGAGGTGGAAAACACCAGAATGATGAATAATTGTAAAGTCTATCCCATTTTTATGCAGGGAAGCCATTGAGGAAGCGAAATTTGGAGGCCATTTTTGGGAGATACGCTCAACCTTTTTCAGTGCCGTCAGTGGTGTTGGATTCATGAGGTCGAGCAGAACACATCTAGACCAATTTTAAAACCTTTTGAGATACTTTTGATGTAATTTTTCATCATTGAATATTAATAAGAAAGCCTCACCCACTGAGACAAAGGCCTGTAGACGTAGGCAACCTTCCTGAACTGCATTTTTGATATTCCTTATTGTGTTTGTTTTTCCTTACGTTTAATTTCTGATCTGCATTCTGTATGATGGCTGCAATATTATTTCATTAATATCTTCTTCTTTTCTTCATTCCTAAGTGGTAATTTATAACATTCTTAAAACTCAACCAAGTCTTTTAAAGATCATTTTTGGATCAAGTGGTATCAGAGTAGGCTGACAATTGGTTGTTTGAGTTTGCATGATTACCAAGGAAAAGATAAATCATGGTGAATGGGAGATTGTAGAAGGAAATCCTGAGATTGGATCAAGAAAGAGGGCATCTCAAAGTTAGAAGATGGCATCTGAAGAAGTAATGTATCATAATGATATAGAGTTGAAAAATACTTTATTCACCATGTCAGAGATGGTAAAGGTCTTATATGATTATTACTTGGAACAAAAGAGGCCTTTTCAAGGGGAACCATCAAGAAAAGAAAAAAGTGAAGAAGGAGAGGATCCTCCTAAACCTCCTCCTTCACCTCCTTCATCTCCATCATATTCTTCTTCTTCAAGTAAAAGTGCAACTTCTACCACAAGAAAACATTGCCATAAACATAAACATGATATTCCATTACTTAAGCTTGATGTGAAATTTGAATTGCCCATGTATGATGGTGAAGTCAATGTTGAGAGGATTTATAATCGGGTCAGACAGATGGAAGTTTATTGTAGTGTGCAACAAATCAAAGATGAGGCAACCCAAATCAAATTGGCATCACTTCGTCTTGCAGGCACAACACTCATTTGGTGGCAGAGTAAGTTGCAACATGGTACACAACAAGTTGGTAATGTATTTCCATCATGGAAAGATTTTGTTTTTGCACTTAGAAAGCATTTTTATCCTTTGGGTTATCAGGAAAAGGCTTTAATTGAATGGAAGTGTATTAAACTAAGAAAATGACAAACATTGAAATAATACATAGATGAATTTCATAAGATGACATTAATGTTAAATATTCCATTACATACACAAGAAACTCTTATGAAGTATATAGGAGGTTTACCTGCACATCTTCGTAACAATGTATGTATGTTTGGACCTACTAATATTGATGAGGCTTTTTGTTCAAGGAACGTATATTGAAGAAGGGAAAACTAGAGTTGGTGTATCAGGGGAATCATCTTCAAGGAAAGAAGACAAATGAAAGGGGAATGGAAAGAGAGCAGATTCAATGACAATGGAAGAAGGGAAGATGTCTTGTAAGAATTACAAGAAAGAAGGGAATGATGATGATCATTGCTGGCAATTGCACCCAGAGAGGAGGCCAAAATGGTTCAGAGAGAGGAAAGGGAGTAAAATAGTTGCAAAAAAAAAACAACCAACAGACTTGGGGTATGATTCAAGTGATGAGACTAAAATTAAAGCCATTGGTTTGGCAGGTAAAATTGGTGATAGTTCTAATTCAAGAAGTAAGTTGTTTCATCTAAGGGTCATAATGAAACATACTACAATCGATACATTGATAAATAGTGGATCTCAAACTAACCTAATTTCATAAGAAGTGGTTAAGAAATTGAGATTAAACACTAAGATGCATCATAAACCTTACTCACTTAAATGTATAAGAAACAATAAAAAAATTGCACATAACAAAGCAATGCACTTTAAGGTTTGCAATTTCATAATTTTTTTTGGATGAGGTAACATGTGATGTGGTTCCACTAAATGAATGTGGAATGGTCTTAGGAAACCCTTATTTATATGAATGCAAAGCAATATTCTACAGGGAAAAAAATCAATATCACTTAACTAAAGAAGTCAATGAATATGTTGTACATGCTCATCACATAAAATCAATCTCTTCAAACAATGGAAGTATGGATGTTAACGTGGTGCGGTGATGTGGTAGTACAGATGTTGATGTGTCAGGGTGATGTGGCAGCTGGCTGTGCATGTTGACTGGGCAGATGACTATGCACTAACTAGTGTTGAATGTACTGTACGTGCCAATCTAGAAGTGACACGTGGCCCAATCATAGGGCACCACGTGGCACCCGAGATTTGGCAAATAAAGTTTGGGTCAAAAATTTGTTACGTCTAGCGGTTTGAACCTATGACCTATCCTCCAACCAAAGACTTCACAACCACCAGCGGACCAAACAGACTACCGTTTCGGACTTGACAAGCATCTGCCACACCTCTGTTTTTTTATGGTTTCAGCCAGATGTTTTGGTATAAACCCCGATCGTCAGGGGCTAGCCCGACTGATCAAGGACTATGTATCTGTGGCTAGCACCGAAAGTCTAGGGTGCGGGGAGTTTAAGCCCGGACACATGGCCACCATATGACCCAGAGTAAAGGGATGGACCGGAGGTTTAGGAGCCAATGCCTAGCACTCGGCCATATGGAAGCACCCATATACCCAGGGGCCCGAAAAAAAGGGGTTAGCACCCAATGTTTGCCAATTTTGGGTTTTTGACTTTAGTATATAGATTTTTTTTTTTATTTAACTTGATTTTAGTGGATTTTGGCCATTTTGGGGGAATTTGGAGCCCAAAAAGAGGCTAGATCTTCGGGGAAATTTTAGATTTGATTCTCAAATCAAAATCCTATAAAAGCCAAGTGTTTTTTACAGTCCAAGGTGGTGGAAAACAACAACATGATGAACAATTTTAAAGCCTATGTCATTTTTATGCAGGGAAGCCATTGAGGAAGTGAACTTTGGAGGCCATTTACGGGAGCTACGCTCAACATTTTTCAGTTTCGTGATTTGTGTTGGATTCTTGAGGTCACGCAGAGCACATCCACACCATTTTTTAATCCTTTTGAGATAATTTTGATGTAATTTTGCAGCATTGAAGATTAATAAGAAAACATCCCCCACTGAGACAAAGGACTGAAGATGTAGGCAACCTTGTTGAACTCCGTTAACAATATTGCTTTTATGGTTTGTTGTTCCTTATGTTTAATTTCTTATCTGCATTCTTTATGATGGCTGCAATATTCTTTCATTAATATCTTCTTCTTTTCTTAATTCCTAAGTGATAATTTAACACATGCTTAAAACTCAACCAAGTCTTTTAAAGATCATTTCTGGATCATACTCATGCTTAGATACATTCATACATTCTTGATGAATGTTGGGGTGTCTTAGCTGCTACATTTTAGATACAATATAGCTATGTAACTGATTAGAAGGCCTAACTACTTCTTACTAGATATTGATAGGAATAAGAAGATGAAGAGACATATGATTCTAGGCCAATGGTGCTTGTCAAGTCTTTATTGACTACTCATGATGTTAATTGACATGTTTTCCAATGGAATACCTCACGAGAAACCACTAAGAACTTCCCCACTTCGTGGATGGTAAACGGGGTAAACTGTCGACCCTGATTATGAGGCCTAACCCCAAGGGGGTGTTGGAAAATGTTTAACAGATAGCGTATGCTTGTCATTGATGGCAAGTACAACAGTGAAGATGGCAGGATCAGAATGTGCATCGATGGACAAACAGGAACAATGTAGGCTCAAGAGGAATTAGTGCAGAGTCAAAATTCTTCCAAGTAAGAAGAATGTGTAAACTTGGAGGAGAAGCGTCGCTGATCGTTGGATCCCATCCAAAATTCCCGATAGCATGAGGGTCGTCAGATCTGAATAAAAACAAGAAGAGCATGTGTTGAAGAGAAGGATAGATCTCAGGCGTTAGATCTGAGCGAACGCGGAAGCTTGTGAGTGGAAGTGCCGAGGATTTGGTGTTAAATGTCGCGAGGCGTGAGGTCGCGAAGCAGCGAAGTGGCGAGAAGATCAGGACCATCCATCTGGGAAGGACGCATGGCAGAGATCGGAGAGATCTCGTGAACTCGGGGGTTCGCAGGATAAAGGCCCAAGTATTGGGTGTTCAAAGTCGCGAGGCACGAGGTCGCGAAGCAGCGAAGTGGTGAGAAGATCAGAACCATCCATCTATGAAGGACGCTTGGCAGAGATCGGAGAGATATCGCGAACTCGGGGGTTCACAGGATAAAGGCCCAAGTATTGGGTGTTCAAAGTCGCGAGGCGTGAGGATGCGAGGCGGCGAAGTGGCGAGAGATTTATAGCCATCCATATGGGGGGACAGGTGGCGAGAGATCGAGAGATCTCGCGAACTCGGGAGTTCGCAGGTTGAGAGTCCAAACATTGGGTACTCCAAGTCGCGAGGTCGCGAGGTAGCGAGAGAAGGACAACCGTCGGATCCAGATCACAGGAGGACCGTTGGATCTGCGCGGGGGATCACATGTGGCAAAAGATCATCATCTCGCTGACTGGAAAGTCAAAGGAACAACGAATATGCGAGATCATGATTTAATCAAGGACCGTTGGATCAAGAGGACGCGTGGAGGAAGATCAGAGCACCATAAAGCTCCATCTCGGAGTTTTGCCTATCACGACTTGGAGTGATGAGAACCTCCAACACATGAATCGCGAGATGTGAGATTGCGAGAAGATCAGGACTGTCGGATCACCAAGAACATGGACCGTTGATCTGAGTTCCATCTCGAAGCCTCGCCTATCGCGACTTGGAGTGATGAGAACCTCCATCACAAGAATCACGAGATGCGAGATTGCGAGGAGATCAGGACCATTGATTCATCAAGATCATGAATCGTCGATCAGTTTCGATGAAAATCATAAGTTCGCAGTAAAATTGCGAAACGGGAAAATAACGACAATACCCTTCAGAGTTAATCCAATGGTGCAGGTGAATTTGAAAAAGATCGGAGGGCTATTGTCGCACGACATAGTGAAACTGCCAATAACCATTGATGGTTTCTACCAGAGGATGCGAAGAGACTTCGGTGTGATTTCCAGAGGAGCAGAAGAGTCACATGGAATCTGCCAGTGGAATGAAGATGACTCGTGGAGGCGATTGACAGCTGGATGGGATTGAGGTTGTAACTAAAATAGAGAAGGTGAGCTCGACTGTCACAGAGAAGACAAAGAGTCTCAACTGCCAGAGAGGCTGAGGAATCTCAGCATAACACCCAGTGATACTGGACACGCGGGGCGAACCACCAGAGAAGTTGAAGAGTCATGATAATGATCAGATAGAGCACTCGAGAGGTGGAGGATAACAACGGAGATTATGCATGCAGAGGCATGGAGAACATTGAATGCACAAGGTGCACAGAAGCTATAAAGACACGGGACAAATAAGAGATTGAGTTTCTGTTGTTATTCGAGGGATGATAGTTGTTGATGTGGAAAGTGATTCATGTGTGAAGAAGGAGGATAGTGTAGCAGCTGAATTGCACAGAAGAGGATCTGTGCAGTGAATGGACATGGCGCACAGAGCATAAAAAGCAAAAAAATAGATAGCGCAAGTCATGTGTGCATGAAGGAAATGAGGCAGACAGAGAAACAAGATGCAGCAGAACAATGATAAGTCGGGTAAGCCATTGTTTAACATTATATCACTGTAATAAGTTTCAGAAGAAAAGCTTTATATTTCAGGGTGGTTGGGAGGTGCTAGGGAGGAATGTTGTCCTCAGAGGTTCAAGTGGGTGCCTGAACACAGGGATTTGGTGCTTCCTTCTAGTTGGTGCTAGAGAAACCAGGGAGTCGGTGCTTCCTTCTAGTTGGTGCTAGAAAAAACAGAGAGTTGGTGCTCTCAGCAAGTTGCAGCTTGCAAAGTTGAGGTTGTAGCCTCATTATGAGTTGATGCTCATATGTATGATACTGTAAAGAATGTAACCATTACTTATCATATAAAAGAAAAGAGGTTTTTACCCTGCATGGGTTTCCTCAGAAAATATCTGTCTCTGTGTTTCTCATATA
>SNQJ01S0160085.1:11703-30349 GCA_010110895.2 Picea sitchensis
GCCTCAGTTGCCATCAATGCCAAAGGGGGAGATTGTTGGCAAATGTTTAACATATAGCGTATGCTTGTCATTGATGGCAAGTACAACAGTGAAGATGGATTAGAATGTGCATCGATGGACAAACATGAACAACGTAGGCTCAGGAGGAATTAGTGTAGAGTCGAAATTCCTCCAAGTAAGAAGGATGTGTAAACTTGGAGGAGAACCATCGCTGATCGTTGGATCCCATCCAAAATTATCGACAGCATGAGGGTCGTTAGATCTGAATAAAAACAAGAAGAGTGTGCGCTGAATTGAAGGATAGATCTCAGGCATTAGATATGAGCAAACTCGGAAGCTCGTGAGTGGAAGAGCCGAGGATTTGGTGTTAAAGGTCGTGAGGGACGAGGTCACGAAGCGGCGAAGTGGAGAGAAGATCAAGACCATCCATCTGGGAAGGATGCGTGGCAGANAAAGGCCCAAGTATTGGGTGTTCAAAGTCGCGAGGTGCGAAGTTGCAAAGCAATGAAGTGGCGAGAAGATCAGGACCATCCATATGTGAAGGACGCGTGGCAGAGATTGGAGAGATCTCACGAACTTGGGGGTTCGTAGGATAAAGGCCCAAGTATTGGGTGTTCAAAGTCGCAAGGCGTGAGGATGCGAGGCGGCAAAGTGGTGAGAGATTTATAGTCGTCCATCTGGGGGGAGAGGTGGCGAGAGATCGAGAGATCTCGCGAACTAGAGAGTTCATAGGTTGAGATTCCAAACATTGGGTACTCCAAGTCGCGAGGTCACGAGGTAGCGATAGAAGGACAGTCGTCGGATCCGGATCACAGGAGGACCGTTGGATCTACGCGGGGGATCACACGTGGCGAAAGATCATCATCTCGCTGACTGGAAAGTCAAAGGAACAGTGAAGATGTGATATTTTGATTTAATCAAGGACCGTTGGATCAAGAGGACACGTGGAGAAAGATCAGAGCACCATAAAGCTCCATCTTGAAGTTTTGCCTATCGCGACTTGGAGTGACGAGAACCTCCATCATAGGAATCGCGAGATGCGAGATTGGGAGAAGATCAGGACCGTCGGATCACCAAGAACGTGGACCGTTGATCTGAGCTCCATCTCGAAGCCTCGCCTATCGCGAATTGGAGTGACGAGAACCTCCATAACAGGAATCGTGAGATGCAAGATTGCAAGGAGATCAGGACCATTGATTCATCAAGATCATGAACCGTCGATCAAGGTCGATGAAAATCATAAGTTCACAGCAAAAGTGCAAAATGGGAAAATAACAACAATACCCTTCAGAGTTAATCCAACGGTGAAGGTGAATTTGAACAAGATAGGAGGGCTACTGTCGCACGACACAGTGAAACTTCCAGTAACCATTGATGGTTTCTACCATAGGATGCGAAGAGACTTCGGTGTGATTTCTAGAGGAGTAGAAGAGTCACATGGAATCTGCCAGTGGAATGAAGATGACTCATGGAGGCGATTGACAGCTGGATGGGATTGAGGCTGTAACTGAAATAGAGAAGGTGAGCTCGACTGTCACAGAGAAGATGAAGAGTCTCAACTACCAAAGAGGCTAAGGAATCTCAGCATAACACCCAGTGATACTGGACACGCGGGGCGAACCACCAGAGAAGTTGAAGAGTCACGATAATGATCAGATAGAGCACTCGAGAGGTTGAGGATAACGACGGAGAGTATGCATGCAGAGGCATGGAGAACATTGAATGCACAAGGTGCACAAAAGCTATAAAGACACGGGACAAAGAAGAGATTGAGTTGTTGTTGTTATTCGAGGGATGATAGTTGTTGATGTGGAAAGTGATTCATGTGTGAAGAAGGAGGAGAGTGCAGCAGCTAAATTTCACAGAAGAGGATCTGTGTAGTGAATGGACATGGTGCACAGAGCATAAAAAGCAGAAGAATAGATAGCGCAAGTCATGTGTGTAGGAAGGCAATGAGGTAGACAGAGCAACAAGATGCAGCAGAACAGTGATAAGTTGGGTAAGCCATTGTTGAAAATTATATCACTGTAATAAGTTTCAGAAGCAAAGATTTATATTTCAGGGTGGTTGGGAGGTGCTAGGGAGGACTGTTGTCCTCAGAGGTTCAAGTGGGTGCTTGAACACAGGGAGTTGGTGCTTCCTTCTAGTTGGTTCTAGAGAAACTAGGGAGTCGGTGCTTCCTTCTAGTTGGTTCTAGAGAAACTAGGGAGTCGGTGCTTCCTTCTAGTTGGTGCTAGAAAAAACAGAGAGTTGGTGCTCTCAGCAAGTTGCAACTTGCAAAGATGAGGTTGTAGCCTCATTATGAGTTGATGCTCATATGTATGATACTGTAAAGAATGTAACCATTACTTATCATATAAAAGAAAAGAGGTTTTTACCCTGCATGCGTTTCCTCAGAAAATATATGTCTCTGTGTTTCTCATATATGTGACTGATGTTGAATGTGGCTGTGTTTATTTCTCTGCATTATTGTGATCATCATTCTGTGTTTCTACAAAGAGTTTAAAAAGATGCATAATTTTTTAAGCTCAGTAACAACTGATTCACCCCCCCCCCTCTCAGTTGTCCAACAGGGGGAACACGATATTCGAACCTGTAACCTCCTCTGATTGGGATAGCTTCATGTCTGGATCACAACCACTTCAGCTAACCCTTGGGGCTATGATTTTGTATTGTAACATCCTACTCTTTCATGCACTAAGCGAACTTATTATTCGAGGACACTTGCTTGCAAGTGATCTGAATTATTATACTATTGACCGTTTGATTATGATTTTGATGCATTATGGATATGATGATATGTTATTTTTTTGTATTGACATAGATAGGTTCTATTGAATGGGTTATCCTAAGTTTGCATGACTATGGACCTCGAGGATGCAAAGGCATCGATGAAACCCCTTGGACTCCAGATCGATTCAGGGAGTGGACTATTGGGGTTTGATTGTTGTTGATATGACATATGTACATCTGATTAGATGTTATGATGATTGATTATTATTGCTGACATGATTCATTGATGATGCAGGATGCCGATAGATTTTCTACCATACTCACATGTGGAGTAGAGGGGTCACGCATGACAACCAGAGACTTTGAGGGAGAGGTGTGGAAAACATCCCTGCCACAACCTACTAGCACTCTCACCATGGCTTGAACTATAGGTTAAATATTATCTAGTTCAAGAAGACCCACGATGTCATGAAGGAAGACTGTGACAGTCACTCACGATGATTCTAAAGGGCATGCAATAAGGAAGGGGCCTTATTCCTTAGAGGCTCTTAGTATCCCACAAGATCACTTGGCGAAGTATTGACTCCAGAGGTTTTTTATGTCTACCAAGTCAGTCAAGAGGTGAGTGGTAGCCTTGGAGAACGTAGTGCGTCCTGAAGGGTACATCACATAAGGAACACAGAAAGAGGTGAGTGGTACCCTTGGAGCACGTAGTGCGTCCTGAAGGGCACGTCGCGTAAGGAAAACAGAAAGAGGCAAGTGGCACCCTTGGAGCACATAGTGCGTCCTGAAGGGAACATCGTGAAAGGAGAAAAGAAGAAGGAAAGTGGCACCCTTGGAGCACTTAGTGTGATCTAGGTGGATATCAGTAGCCACCCACCTTTTCCAACTGGCTCAAAAAAAAATTCTGGCAATTTTGGCAATTTACTATTTTTAACAGTTTTAACTTTCGGGGCCATTTTGAGGGATGAAATGAATGTTTTTCAGGATCAATATTCTGAATGATATCCAAAGGAATTATTGAGCCCCTAAAATTAATCTCCTCAATGATACCTTTCCAATGGGCTATCATATGCCTAAAACGAATATCATATGCAAAAGTTACGACCCCGAGAAGTTGATGTACTAACTTACCCAAATGGGGCCCACATGAATTTTGGCACTTCATCTCCTAGGGTTAGGTTTTTTGATGTCTAGGGTTTTTGGAATTCCTTTTTATTGTAAAAAGGACTTCAAAGCCTCATTTTAATCATCTTCTGGTGAATGCAAGTAGCCGTCACATCTCTTCTCAGAGATAAGCTGCCACCATTCTAGCGAGTCTTTCACTCTATATTTTTACAGTCTCTGTACATTTATTTCATTAATAGAAATCATGTATTACTGTATCTATGTGTTTATGGTTTCATCTATGATACATTTCTGTTATATTATTGGATATCGACAGTATCTTTGTGCATTTCTTTATTATATCTATGCTCTCATTTCGTGCTGAAAATAATCTGGATCATAGTGGATCCTGAAGGGCATGTCACAATTTCAACAGGTAAGTGAATAAGCCTAGTCATCCTTAAAATGAATGATGTGATAAGTAAGTTTTAAAAACAATTTCCGTAATAAAAGTGTCTCCCATCCTAGTGAAATTAAAATCTAGGTATAAGTAACACATGTGGTCAAAACTAATAATCATAATTAAACATGTAACAAGAAGGGGGTAAGAAATTCAATTAAATTATTAAAATCAAATTTTAAATGGGGATTAAAATTAAAAAGGGAAATGATTGTTTTATCTACATATGCTAATTAAATTTTTAATTAAAAAGAGAAAGGGGTAAAAGGGTGTTTTTCTACACTTGCTAAATTGAGTCTAGCTAAAAAGGGAAAAGAGGGAAACTTAAAAGAAATGGGAAACTAAAGGGAAAAGGGGAAACATAAAGAAAAAGGGAAACGTAAGGAAAAAACTGAATTTCTAACTTAGTAATGAATCTTGCCTTTAAGAACTTTCTAATTATGAACTCAACTAGGAATTTAGTAAAAGCGTAAGTCATTTAAGATGTGTAAGGGAATATTGGGACACCAAGGAGCATTTTTAGGAATGCTTTTTGGTGGGTGAGGGAAATAGGAATAATTAAATAATTAATGAAATTATTTTTATGGTGCAACTAGGGGGATGGGTGACATGTGTATGGGGGAGGTTTTTCCTAATTAACTAAATAAAAGGGGAATTTAATGAGAATTTGGGAAACTAATTACTTGAAAAACTCTATAAAAAGGATGGAGCAGGAGGAGTATGGATCTGATATTTATGCGTAATGTTACACTGCTGAATTTTTTTCTTGACTGCATTTATCTTGTGGGAGTTGGGATACCAAGCTCAGGTAACGAGTGGTAGCTCGACCTTGCGAGACGAGCAGGGTGCTAGTTGTTCTCTAGTATAGTGTGTGTTGCCCCTTTGCGGCTCAAAGGGATCAGGGGGAAGAAGAGTACCCCTAGTGTTGGCTGGGAGGTACCGGTGAGGTCACATTGGTCGACAAGTGGAAGTGGAAAGGAGCGCCCGTGAGACAAAAACTACAGAGAAATCAATTTTGGCTAAGGTACACCGGTTTAATTGTTACTTGCAATGAAATTAAATTTGCTCATGTCATTCCTCTCTACTCATTTTAATATTTCATTTCCATGCGTTGTCTTGCACCTTCTTTTCTATGGCATTGTAATCCACTTACTTGTTGTTTTCTGAATGGATTTCCTTTGGCGAACCCAACTTCTGATTTCAATAACTTATCTATGTGGTTTTTATTTATTTTTGTGAAGAGATTGTGCTTTATCTTCCGCCCTTATCCCTAGGTCATCATTCCATGCCTGAGAAGTCACCCAGAAGCTGAATCGATGGTCGTCACTTCGGTGTTTATAGACCTATAGATTCTAATGCCCTTCTTTTCTATGCATGGATGATGAACGAACAATAAATTCTGCCTAGTTGTCTACCTCTTACAAATCTCTGCATTGATTGATTCATGGCTGAATAATTGTCTTTGTTCCTTCTTTTGATTGAGTATCTTTGTGTATTGTTTATCATTTCTCCTTGCGAACAACTCAATACTCTCTTCATTTTTAATATAACCATTGCATTTTATTACCTTCATTTACTTAGCATTTTACCTATACACTCACTGAATCATACAATTGTACTTATATAATTTTACTCTGTGTTTTGACCACCTTGAACTGTGTTTTATTACCTTT
Source organism: Picea sitchensis (assembly GCA_010110895.2). Taxonomy (NCBI): domain Eukaryota; kingdom Viridiplantae; phylum Streptophyta; class Pinopsida; order Pinales; family Pinaceae; genus Picea; species Picea sitchensis. Next base: position 17,677 of record SNQJ01S0160085.1, read on the forward strand.
AATTTCTCTACGTTTGACAATGATTTTTGTAGTTGCATTTACTATGTAGTGGTGACATGGTTATTATGTAAATGGCGGTGTTTTTAATGTGCAATGGCAGCGTTTTTTTTTACTTGTGTAATGGTTGAGAGTTATTACTTTTTTTACTGCGATTTTACCATTTTTAGATTGTAATTTAATATATTTGGACAACTATGTCATGTGTAATATATAGCATTTGATGTGTTTGCATCTTGAGATCGGTGAATGGATGGCATTTGGATTATCTCTATTTAGCATTTTGTTTATTACTCTGTGTTGCATATATATAATGAGACTACGTTGACATAGACAGTGAAATTAATTATAGATTTTATAGACAATAATGTTATGGACAACAATTTTATATTCCATATTTTTATTTTTACACAGCTATATCATCTTAACCCAACAATATCATGTAGTTCTTAGACAATGACATCTTACAGTTATTATACAACTTTATCTCTGCATTTGTTAGACAACAATTTTTGTGGACAACGATTTCATTGATTGCTAGTAGCAATTTCATTGAGTGTTGACAGTGAACTTGACAATGAAATTGATAGACTTTTTTTGATAGCGATACTCGACGTTTTTGGGATAGCTCTCATACTCTGCAATATATATTTACACTATATAATTTACACTATACATTTAATAAGACAATATTATCATATTTCGCCCAACAATTATCTTATTTCTCCATCACATTCAGTCTAGTAAGGTGAACGCACACTTGGAGATTCGAACAACTTGTTGTGTAACAATTATTTCCATTTTTGGAAAACTTGTTATAAATATGTACACATTGTGACATGAAAACTCTCTTACAGAATCCATGTTATTTTATGCAATGTATATGTTTGGTGAATTTGGGTTTTAGTGAAATTTTGTTCAGTAAAATGCTAATGATTTCACTGCGGTCCATTAATTACCAAATATGATAATGATTCCACTGCGGTCCATTAATTACCAAATAGAAAAAAAAATTCATACAGTATCCTTCGGAAGAGGAATGAGGCAAAGCTCCCCTATCCCAAGATGTATAGATTTCATAAGCAATATCTTCTTCATTAGGAATTTAAGCCCATGAGTAGTCTTTCTAATAAGTATTCACTAGTCTTTAACTGTCGATATATATTTACACTATATATCCTCTACGATATATATTCACACTCTGTGTTACATATTTACATTATATATTCACACTTTGCGTTACATATTTACATGCCATATATTTATCATATATGTACACTCTTTGTATATTTACCTATATACATGTTTACACTATTTCCATTAATTATGCCTATCATATATTTAAATGACAACAATATAATATATTTAACTTAGCAATATCATGTATTTAATATACAACATTCTCACATATATTTACTAGACAGGAAATTCAATGATAGACAACAAACTTAATTAGAGACAACGATTTTGGTAGTGTTGGACAACGTGAATTTTGTTTTTGATTTTCTTATAGAAATTTTCATGATTTTCTTATTGGCAAATTTTAGCGAATTTAGTAATCATTATAAAACTTGTTTTATGATTTCTGAACTAGATAATGAACTCATCCTAAGGAAAATACCTATATCTGTTTCAGTTTTATAATTAAAATACGACAAGGACATTTACAGGAAAACAAATTTATATTTAAAGACAACAATTAAATTCATATTGTTTTTGTTAAAGGATAGAGAAATCACCCTTAGGAAACACTTATATTTGTTTCAATTTGTAAATACAACAACTTATATGGTTAAAGACAAGTTTCATATTTGTTTCAGTTTAAAAAAATAGTGATTTCCTCCTTAGGAAATTACTTATCTGATCTTGGGATTTGGAGAATAGTTGCAACGAACTATTTGTTTTAATGATAATTATTTAAGGTGTACAGATTGATTTTGTTGCGCAAGGAAATTATTGTGTTGTATGAATTTCATAGTCATCTTGTTGGCGTGTCGATTGGGTGCTTGGGTCAGTCGTCATGTGTTTTGATAGTTAATTCGGTCTCCTAGCACGTTGAAATTTTCTTGGGTTAAGGGTCCAATTATGTTATGTTATGCCATGGTCATTGTCACGCCTCTCGCTTGGTGATGACATGATTCCTGGTGAGGGGATCATCGCACACCTTGATGGATAGAGGTGAATGATAACCTGGCCGAAGTTTGTGCTTCCCGATGTAGGCGTGGTTCGTTGTAATTGATGTTGGCGCTTGGTTTGTAATGCCTTAACGCATTTTGGTTTTACGCGTCGTAGAGGTTTCTAGTTACTGGTCGTCGAGGCCATTGTGTCAGGATTGTGGATGTTGTCCTTTAGCTTGTAGGTTTTGTCGTGTTTGTTTCAGGTGGGTAGTCATTTCTATCTATATTTGATTTCTGCATGTTTCGGCTATTATCTCAATGTGCTAATGTGTTGAGTCGTTGTTTCCTATTCCCTGATTTGCATGCATGGTGTTCTTGGTTAGGTTGTGTGGTTTAACTGTTGTCGTTTTTTCCTTCCTGTCTAAAAATAGAAAAAAATTAACACTTTTTTCTTCGCTTGTAGTCATAACGATTGGGGTTGTTACATATGCTATCAGAGTGGGTTCGACCCGCGACCTAGGATCACTACGACTTTCGTTGATTGATTTTTTATTATAAGGTTGTTAATTAATTTGATTTGTATTTGTGTAGGTAATCATGGTTAGAGGATGCCGCAGAGGCAGACGACAAGGTGCTAGGGGAGGAGCTGTGATGCCTCCAGTAGCATCCATGCCTGAGGGCTCTAATCCCCAGGGAGACGAACAGGTTGTCAGGTAGGAACATATAACAGTGGGTAATGTGGTTGGGTTGATGAGGTCTTTTCAGTGGATGTCTGAGGCAATGATCAACCGTTTGGATAGATATGAGGCCAGGGCACCAACACCCCTTGTGGGTCCACCGTGCACTCTGGTTAGTACTGGTAGCATTCATTGCGAACTGGAGAAGGTAAAATTTCTCAAGTTCTTGGCTACCCTAGATGACGTAGCCACCAATGCATGGTTGGAGAATATGGCAATGTGCTTTTCACTTCACGACTATACCTCCAAGATGAAGTTCTGCATGGCGGTCTTCCAACTGAAGGGGAAATCTCTTATTTGGTGGAAGATGCTCTTGTCACAATTGAACATGGCCATCAAAGACGTGTCATGGAAACTATTCAAGGAACGATTCCAAGAGAGGTACCTATCAAAGGAATTCATTGAGAATCATCTCAACGAGTTCAATGCCTTGCGACAGGGAGGTCGTACGTTGCCCGAGTATGAGGCTTGTTTTATGGAGTTGCTTCGGTATGCTCCGCACCTTAATACAGAGAAACTGAAGGTCAATAGGTTCTTTTTTGGACTTAGTGTCAACATACATGAAAAGGTTAGAATTTGGATGCCTTAGAGCTTGCATGATGCCGTCCATAAGGCCCTCATAGTAGAGGAGGATCTTATCAGCAGGGTTCAGAGCTAGACTTCATAAAGAATAGAAGGGAAGGTGTCATCTGGTGCACAGCATCATCAGAAACCAGTTAGGCAGTCACCAAGATATCCTGGCTTCCAGAGAGGATCCACTTTCACTACACCTCGACGACCAATGCCTCAGTAGTGGACTCCTTACAGAGGACTATAGCACCAACAACAATGTCAACTGCAACAACAATAGTTTAGGCATGCTCAACATAACAGAACATGATTCCAGGCTGGTGGGCCATCAACTTCTACTTTGAGTACCAGGAGTACTGGACCGAAGAAGGGGTGTTTTACTTATGGGGAGCCACACTACTAGCGCGACTTCCCAGTGGAGAGGATTAGAGTATCTGGATCAGCCGAACCCACTACCATGGGAGATTTGGGAAAGGCCCATCGGATTCATGCAACAGTGAATAACCACCAGGAAGAGCACTAGTTGACTATGCTCAAGATGTCAAGTACTGTCGCTGACTAGACCCTTAGTATTTTGATAGATCCTGGTGCTACTGAGAGTTTCATTTATGGTGCAACACTAAAAAGAATTAAGGTGAAGGCAGTCGAACATGATGAGTTTAGCTTTGTAAATCTGGATTCAGGAGCCAAACTGATCTAGGTGGATATCGGTGGCCATGCACCTTTTCCATGTGGCTTAAAATAGTTTTCTACCAATTTTGGTAATTTACTATTTTTAGCAGTTTTTCACTTCCGAAGCCGTTTTGAGGCCCTAAACGGTGTTTTTTGGGAAAATGGATTTGAAACATGTAATTTCCTTTGATATTTCCCCCAAAATGAATCTCCTCGACGATACCTTTCCAACGGGATATCATGCACCTAAAACGAAGATATTATGAAAAAGTTACGACCTCGGGAAGTTGATGTACTAACTTATCGAAACGGGGCCCACATGACTTTTGGCGCTTCATCTCCTAGGGTTAGGTTTTTGGATGTCTAGGGTTTGTGGAATTCCTATTTATTGTAAAAAGGCCTTCAGAGCCTCATTTTAATCATTTTATTGTGAATGAGTGCAACCGTCACATCTTTTCTTAGAGATAACCCGCCACCATTCTAGCAAGCTTTTTTTCCGCTTCATTTTACAGTTTCAACTTTTTTCCTTATTGAATAGAAAGCTATTTTTACTGTAACTCTGTTATTTTGTGTTAAGAACCTATTAATAATCTGTAGTCATTTCATTTTGCTCATAAAATCCAGATCAGTGGTATCAGAGTGGTCTGCTCCTTGTCATGTTAATTCATGTCCCCAACAAGGCCGGAGTACAAAGAGTTGGGTATCAAGCTTGTTTCTCTTGAGGAAAAAATCTCTCACACACCCAACAGAAATCTCATGGTAGGAGAAAATAAATATGACAGGAAAATAGATCCTTTCAAACTGTTGATTGAGGAAACCCTCACGGAATAGAGGAACGAGATGATGGACAGTTTCGTGTAAATCCTTCGACAGCTACCAATAGGTGACACATCTTCTTCGAGCGAAGACACTGCCCCCTTCAAGGTAGAAATAAACTTTGATATTCCTATATTTGAAGGTTATATAGATGTAGATGTTGTAGAAAAGTGGTTGAATATACTAGAACAGTATTTTTCTGTCCATAACTTTTCGAATAAATAAAATATTACTTTTGCGCTCCTCAAAGCCGTTTTCCATGTCAAATATTGGTGGGAAAATTTCTGTGAGCAAAAGGAAACAGAGGAAACCTCATTATTTACAGTCGCGGCCACCTGGAAATCCTTCAGGGATGCTATTAAGGAACAATACTACCCTGTTGAAAGTTATGATGACTTGTATACCAAATGAACCACACTGCGGCAATAAAGAGACCAAGCAGTGCCAGATTTCACAAATATCTTTCATACTTTGAGCACCAAGATGGGTATCAAATATTTAGAGAGACAGTTAGTGCTCAAGTATAGTGGTTCTTTACATAGATACATCCAGACCGAAATGGAATTTCTGGACATCTCATCCTTGGGCGTGGCCTATCGATATGCCATCAAAATCGAGTAGAAGCTCAAACAAAAGATGTGACAATTTGGGCCTGGGAACCCCTCACAACAAAATCCAGGAAAGGACGGCCCCAACCCACAAAAAAAAGGATAGAGAAAAGATGGACAGTATTAGGACAACCAGTCCAAGCCACAAGTAAAGAAGGACACCAAAAAGACAAAGAAAGATACTGGGAAGTGGTGCGACTTCCATAAGATCCCTTGGCATAACACTGCTGACTGTCGCTCAAAGAAGTTGTTTGTGGCCAAAGTGAAAGCCTCTGAGTCAGATGTGGGTTTTGACTCTAAGTTAGAACCAGAAAGGGGAAGGTGGATCATTGATGCAGAACTGAGTGCCACCATTTCTACCACCAAGCTCCAGCCTGGTGAACTAGACGAGCCATAAGAAGGAGAGCACCTCTTCCATTCACAGATGTGAGTAAAAGGCACCCCGTTGCACTTCATCATTGATAGAGGTAGCCAGAATAACCTCATCTCAGTAGAGTTCATCAAGCGGTTGGCCCTGCTGATAATGCCACAACCACAACCCTACACCATTGGATGGCTTCCCCAAGGAAGTGATCTCTGCGTCAGCCAACAGTGTCGACTGTCGTACGACATCAAGCCCTTCAAAGACGAGGTATTGTGTGATGTTTATCCTCTCAAATTTTTTGATTTTCTTTTGGGCCAACCTTGTTTATGGAAATGTCATGTTGTATATGAGTCTAGGCCTTGTAGTGTTATTATTACTTTGAACAGGAAATTGTACAGGATCCCCGAGGCTATGAGTACATGTATAATGATATACATGTGTACATAGCCTACATGAGGAAATTGGGCTACATCATTGATCAACATGGTGTACATGTGGATCCAACCAAGATCCAAGTCATTCGTGACTAGCCATCCCCTAGCACACTCACTGAGCTTCGAATATTCTTGGGCCTTTCCAATTTCTATCGTAGGTTTGTGTTGGGATTCTCTCATATTGCATGGGCCCTCAGCCAAATAACCAGGGGTGGTGGTAAAGAGAAATTTGAGTGGGGCCAGTCCCAACAACAAGCGTTCAATGATTTGAAGCAATGCTTATGCTCAACCCCGGTACTTTCACTACCAGACCTACAACATCCCTTTGAGATCGAGACAAATGCTTCAGACTATGTTGTGGGTGTTGTTCTCACTCATCACGGCCACCCCGTGGCCTATCATAGTGATACACTATCATATGTTGTTCATAAGTACCCTACTTACGAAAAATAAATGTACTCCATTGTGCAAGCCTGTCACTAGTGGATACATTACATTCTTGGGAAGGAGACAATCATCCCCACTGATCATAAGCCACTACAATTCATGCAGACACAAGGAAAATTGTAGAATGGACACCATCAAAAGTGGTCCACATATTTGCAACAATTCCACCTCAACATCAAGTATAAAATAGGAAGAACCAACCACGTTGATGATTTCCTCAGCAGACTGCTAGTCACAACACTCACCACGGTGCTAAACTCTTGCGGCCATGAGACCTCTGGATGTCCCCAACTCCATGAGAAAGACCCAGACTTTTCCACCACCTACCAAATGGTGGGTGAAAAAATAGTTGTCGATAATTTCCATCTTAAGGATGGGTTGTTGTGTTGTTTGGGCCATATTTGTGCTCCATCAAGCGAGCAAGGGAAGCTAATATGGGAAGCCCACTACACTCTGGTGGCAGGACACTTTGGCATTGAAAAGACAGTGGCGATGCTATAAAAACATTTCTACTGGCCGAAACTTCGACAGGAGGTTAGCAAGTATATCATGTCCTTCACTCTCTACGCTATTGGCAAACCAACCACTAAGAAACAGGGCATGTACACCCCTCTTCCTACTCCTGAAAGGCCATGTGAATCCATATCAATGGACTACATGTTCGGCCTCCCATCCACCAATCGGGGAAATGAATGTGTTTTCTTGGTTGTTGATCGCTTTTCTAAGATGGTGATTCTGGTTGCCTACAAGAAGAGCATCACAACAGATGCCACTACCAAGCTCTTCTTTGAATGAGCATAGGTACATTTTGGAAACCCACAAACCATTGTCTTAGATTGGGACAGTCGATTTCTCAACACATTCTAGTCGATGCTCTGGTCATTGCTGGACACCGCGCTAACCAAATCCACAACCTTCCACCCCCAGACAGATGGCCAAACTCAGATCGTAAATCGAATGATTGTGCATATCCTTCACATGTATAGTTCCAAGCACCCTCGCACATGGGATTAGAGCCTTCCCTATGTAAAACATAGCTGCAATTGAGCCCTTCATAGCTCAACTGACCACAACCCCTTTCAGGTGGGGTTGGGATTCCAACCATTGGGTCCCATAGATGTTGCACTTCCCCTTGCGGTCACCTTGATCGACTCATATCTTGCTTCAACTAAAGCTGACAAAGCCACCTGGTTTATTGAGAGGATCTAGCACATCCACCAATAGATTCAGGATACCCTACAAAAGTCCAATGACATTTACAATCAGTGCCATGATCAACATCGGGTGCCACATAAGTTTCAGGTGGGTGACAAAGTTTGGTTGCACTTGAAGAAATAATGCCTTACAAGACCCCATCGAAATATTTTCCCACTATGTTGTGGGCCATACACCATCACCAAGGCCATTAGGGATAATTCTTTTGAGATCAACATTCCTCCTTTCCTTGGCCTGCATCCATTGTTCGATGAGGATCTCCTTCGCCCTTATTTCCCACCATTATTGGACACCTTAGAAGTAGCAAAACCACTGAAAACAACAGAGCTCAACCCCGACTACATACAATAGGAATCCAGTGATCATATTGTGGACAAACAGATCAAGGGAACTCAAAAACAAAGGATCCATCTTTATCGAGTTGTCAAAGAAGGGCAGCTCCTGCACAAAGGCAAGTGGCTTACCTGGGGCCAAATTCAATAGAAATTTCCTCATCTCATGGGGGAACTCGACGCAATGGATACCATTGCTTCCTAAGGAGGGAGGATTGATCACCAATATCCTAAGGTGGGTGGATATTGGTGGCCACCCACCTTTTCCAACTGGCTCAAAATAGTCTTTTGGCAATTTTGGTAATTTACTATTTTTAGCAGTTTTTCACTTCTGGAGTTGTTTTAAGGCCCTAAATGACGTTTTTCTGGGAAAATAGGTTTGAAAAATGCAACTACCTTCGATATTTCCCCCAAAATAAATCTCCTCGACAATACCTTTCCAATGGGCTATCATGCACCTAAAATAGAGATCATATGCAAAAGTTACGACCTCGAGAAGTTGATGTACTAATTTACCCAAATAGGGCCCACATGACTTTTGGTGCTTCATCTCCTAGGGTTAGGTTTTTGGAGGTCTAGGGTTTTTGACATTCCTGTTTATTGTAAAAGTGCCTTCAAATCCTCATTGTAATCATCTTGTTGCGAATGAGCATTTTTATCACATTTATTTGTAAAGGGGGGTGTTTTCCTAAGAAGTTGGCCCCTTGGCGAAGGAATGAAAGAAAATGGGAAAAAAACCCACAATTTGGGTTATATCCTAAGTCAAAGGAGTGATGTGACATTTTGGCATGACATGATAATATGCACGCAAATCTGGGCTGTTAGGATTTGTGCGCCTCGGATCGACGGTCGTTGATCATATTGGGGCCCCAACATGCGTGGATGCTAAATTTTGTAGGGCGGGCCGGGGAAGAAACCACGGTTTCATGGAGGTACTATGTGTCAGCCAGAGACCCACATTGGGCCCAAAAGCGGGGAAGAGTAAAACCACTTTTAGCATCCCCGATATGTGCATGTGGATATAATTCCCTATCCCGTGTCAACAACTAGTCGCTCCCCTATCACTTTTTCTCCCTCCACCTGTCTTCCACTCATCGTCCCGCCGACAACTACCCCCTTCCCATTTCCCTCCACCTGTGCCACCCCTCTCCACATCATCTCCATCCCAGTATGCTTTAGCTCTCTCTTGTGTGACCCCCACGTTATCCTTCACCTGACCATCTCCCCTCTGCCATTTCATGGCGAGCACGCCAATCCCTTCATCAACATCCACGTCCATTATCTAGCCTCCCCACAAGCATTCGACTTAGATATAGATGAAAAATGTAGAGGCCACCAAGTTCCACAGGCACAGAGTTGACTTGGGCCTTCCCCGATCCCGAGGAAGAAGTTATTGAAGCAGGTGGTGGTGGTTGAACATCAACTCCACTATAAATGGAAAGCCCGGGAAAGGACTGTCAGCTAGTCAACTCAACTGTAGAACCTTCTCAAAACACGATTGCACCTGACAAAGCTCGCTTCTGACAAGAGACTGCATGAACAGTCTTTCATAAAGCATGAAAACATAATGCCTTCAATACAACTACTCGAGCACGTTTCGATGTTTTTGGCTCTGAGTTTATAGGATTTTTCCTCATATTTTGTTGTGGGATGGTTGAGCCAAGATCCCGATTTGTAAAGTTTTAATGAAAACTTTGGTTCTTTGGTTAAGTATATGCATTTGAGACTTCTTGTTTAATGTAAGACAGCTTCTTCCCATGTCTCTGTAAATAGTTGTGTTAGAATTCTCAGGCATGGATGATCCAGTCAAGGGTAGTTATGTTTTTTTGATGTAGGTTTGATCACAGTGACATTGTAACCAGTTATAATCAGTCTCTTGTGTTCTCTTTTCTCTCTGATAATGAAAGTCCGGGCATGGATGATCCAGTCAAGTTGTTGTGACTATATTGTAATGTAGGTTTGATTGTAGTACTGTTATAATGTTTTGAGTTTTCGGAAGTTGTGAATTCAATAGGACCTTGTATTTGAAGCTTTTCCTCCTTAGGCTACTAGAAGACTAGATGTCCATAACGAACCTCTTCACTCTCCTCAAGTTCTTCCCCATACTCACCACTATACCAAACTTACTGACTGAAGTTAGACCAAGACCTCACCTTCTTGTTCTTTCCAAACTAGTTTTATGAGTTAGAATGATATAATCCCGAGTCTGTATCCATTAGACCACCTTTAAACTTATTCATTGTGACATACAAACTAATGGCTATTGGGTTTACCTTTGCCGCAATCTGGGGTGAGTTCCAGTGCTAAATTTTCTGGCACCTTTTCCAAAGACGAATTGAAGATTTTCCTTGGGTAGAATGACAACGAACTTCTGATTATGAAGGTGCATCAGAAATCAGAACCTTTGAATATTGCAACTATGCACCTAGAAACTCCACTTTCTCGGCTCCGCTGTTTCAATGTGACGGTTTCTGTCTACACCTGGTAGCCCTTGGGAGAAAAAAACTATCAAAGCTGGTCTTTGATGGTGAATAAAGACTAGGCACACTCATTCTGTGCATCATTTTCTTGGTGACTCCATAGTTGAAGGATCGATTGGCGACCCCACTAGCTCAAAATGGAAAGAATCCTGGCTCAGAGGTTTTCTCCCTTTAATTTTTCTTTTGTTCCTGGTTTTCCCAATGTTGTTCCTTCTCCAGATGAATGAAATGATTATTTTCCTATATTTAGAGAGCATAGAGAGGACAACCCTACTCAGCATCTCAGAGAGTATCATGAACTCATGCATTAGTGGGAGATACATCATGAGGATGTATTAATGAAGATGTTCATGTTCTCATTAGAAGGGGATGGTCGTGAATGGTATCATTTTTTACCTCCTGCTAGTGTCTATTCCCTGAGAGAATTTCATGCAGCCTTCATCAGGCACTGTCAAAGGTATTATTCCTTTGAGTTAATCTGTCATAGTTGTTGTAAGGGATGTGACAGCCATGATCAAGATATGGCTATTTCTTATGAAAGCTATGAGGATGAAGACTGTGAGGATGAGGACCATAAGGAGGATGAAGATGATTTGGGCCAAGGAATGGAATTGGTAAAATATCTCTCTGCCAAACTAGAAAGGTTGGAATCTGAAGAAGGCATAGAGGATTTTCCAGTCCTTGAGGAGGATGTCCTTGGAAGCTCTACTGAGGATGATAAGGAATATTTCATAGTTGTAGAGGCATTAGTTTTGGCCCTTGATGATCCTGTTGTCTAATATTTAAAGGAAGAATCCATTGTGGAAGAGGATTGTTCTCTTTTTATTCACGAGATTTCCCATGATGTGTTTACATTTGGGATTTAAAAAAAGGGATTGGGAGATCGTTCCATTTTTTCAATATGGAGGAGTTTTGTGCTCACCCAGATCTCATGATTATTCAAATGAAGAGAAACAGAGCCCTACATCACTTGATGATAACATGAGGAGAAACCGACCTGTATATGACAGCTACAAATCAGACTTAGACTCGGATATGTAGGATTTCCAGGAGCATATTGTCGAGTCGTATCCTCTATTCACCAATGAAGAATATTACGAAGAAATCAACCATCCTGGACTTGTAGAGGACGCTGAGTAGTAGATTGAAGAGAATATTTTTCCCACGAGTCTTGTTTATGATAATTATGTGTTACACCTCAAAATCGCTCAACTGGATAAGTGTCGCATATGTCTCTCACTTGTAGCAGGTGTCGCAAATATTGTCGAATCATCCTATCACCACGACGACACTAAAGAGGCACTTGAAACATCTCATGTACTTGGTTTGAAGGAAGAAACTGGTTCACTGAAGTCAAATATCTCTTAACCCTTGAGAGGGCTTATTAATCAAGAGTTTGAACGGGGAACGCTCCCCTAAAACTGCCTGAGAAGCACTGGCGCCCCTCAAGCAAGCCTCAGAAGCATTGTAGCACTTCTCCACCCCTTTGCAGAAGCGCTGCTCAGATTTGAAGCACTGGTGCTTCCCTTGACCTTCTCTGGAGCGTTCTAGAGCCCTGATACCCCTTCTAAGGGAGCGCTCTCCATTTTGGGTAAATTGTTAGCCCGGTGAGAAGAATAAGGGGAGAATCATTCAAGTTTGGGAGGTGGTTGAACTCAAATTCTTGGTTTTGTCAAAAGATCTCTGATCCAAGGAGGAGGTTCCCAACTGATCCTAAACATAACTCAAGTGGTTAGGTTCCTCCCAACCTATATAAGCAAGCTCTATGGTGATGAAGAGAGGGGAAGAATTGAATGTGTGAAACTTATGATCTTGGAGGAAATTCACAGTCAGCCAAAGGAGATTGATCAGTGAAGCTGCTGTCATCCAGGTTGTGGATCTTTC
>SNQJ01S0160086.1:6162-21768 GCA_010110895.2 Picea sitchensis
ATTTTTTTTTTCTTTTCATCTGACCTTTATTTCAAACTTTTTAGAGTAATCATACTCTTCTCACCGCACATTAGTTACATAACTTTGTATGCAATTATTATGTCCCTCGTAGCATCGCCCTTACCCATATCGTCTCGAAATATTTTGTTTTATATAGTTGAAGCTAGAGCGAATTATATTTTATTTTTATTTAAATGTTTTTGCATTCTTGTCAGTGTTCATGTTCATGTTACTGGTATTGGTATTGGTATTGGCGATTTCACAAGGGGGTGGCAGTGAGTTGACACAATAGTGCCTCGATGGATGGTACTCATCTACAACTATTACTTCGACTCCACCATTAATTACCATTTTTCTTGCTCTCACTCCCCAATTGTGAATGTAAGAGATCTAAGCAAAACCCCCATCTTGATTGTGAATTGTGTGTTAATTGGCATTATTCTTACTCAAATATATATTTTTCATGTTTAAATAATTGCCATGATTCCATGGGCAATTACATCATGTTGCCACGATTCCACAGGAAATTACATTCTTCTTGCTGCAATATGCCCTCAAAACCAATCGATTGTCCTGCCTATGAGATTTGGTTCTCTCCCCTACGAATTCTCTATCAATTGGCATTCTTCTTGTTTGAATATGCTCTCAAAACGATTCCATTGTCTCACATGTGATATGTGGTTCTCTCACTTGCTCTATAGAGGCATGTGCAAAAACCTTATCTTTGTTGTGAATTCTCTTTCAGTTAGCATTTTTCTTGCTAGAGTACACCCTCAAAACCATTCCACCATCCCACTTGTGATCTATGGGTTTCTCACTCATTTTGCAAAGGGATTTGCAAAATATTGTTGCTTTGCTATGATCTCTATAATTTCCAAGGACTCCCAATGCCTGTGCAATCTTCTCAACAACCATGTTGTTAAGCAACTCAACATCAAGGTCACCCAAGCCATGGCCCTGCCTAGGAACGCGGAAAAAGTTAAGTCCTTCCCCCCACCCCATTTCTTGCATTTATTTTCATATTTATTCTCATGCCTTATTTATTTCAGTAGTGACCATCAGGACTTCCTCCATTAACAAAAGTCCAACTTCAACTCCCCCTTCCTCTTCAGGTCATGACTGTTACTTTCCTTTGCTTGCTCATCAATCACTATTTCATTCAGTTGAGAAAGAATAGGGTGGAGAATTAATGAGAATCAGAACGTTGTGGTGAACAACTTCTTTACCACAAACACACAACATCTTTGCCACAAACACAGAGAGCAACTCAAGCACAGTGACATCTGTGTTTGTGAAAATGTTGCCAATGGTTGCTTTGGTCTTTGTGGAAGTGGTAGTCGTTCTAAGATTATACATGGCTTTTAATTTTTCTCAAGTTTATTAGTTGTTATAGATACATATGTGTGGCTAAAAATTCTAACATGTTTAAATGAGAAAACGTGACATATGCGGCTTGTTATCCCCATTTTGTGGGATAACTAAGGAGATCATGTCTCGAGGCCCTCAGGTTGCAGATATGGAGTGTCGAGAGACTACATGACCAAAAGTATCCACTTGCACAGATGGAGATCCTTATCACCACCACAGAGGTCATGATTTTCATATGGCATACACCACACCAGTTGGCTTCTAAGAGGCACTAGGCCTTGCTCCATGAGGTACAAGTCAAGTATTATGGTGAGTTTCATTTCAATATTTGAGGCATTTTTAATACGTTGTATCTTATATTGCTTTAGATTTCATGACATATGCTTGGACATTGTGCCTTTTTCCATGTTTCACCTTGGTGGTTGACATTGTGCCCTAGAAAGTGGTCTTCCTCGGGAATGGGTTTGCTACTAGGAACTCCCTTGAAGAGCCATCATACCATTCCTAGCCATACTTACCACTTTCCATCACCTAACCCCCCCCCCCACCCCCACATTTCCTTGTCTCTTGGGAATTTAGGGTGTATTGATCCAAGAAGGGGTTGTCCCTCATTCTATGGGAAGAAGGGGTTGAAGGCCCAGAGGGATTGATGTTGGTTAAAAATATAAAATCCTATTTATATAGACCTTCCAGATGCTTCACCCAAGGATCCCCTAAGAAATAAATGAAGTGCTTCTTTGTAAGAAAAGGGGACCCACACGAATAAATGATTATGAATGCTTAAAGGGTTAGTTGGAGGATAGGAGGTCTCATCACGAGCCGACCTATCATGATCATGGGTATCTAGTGGTATGACATACCATCATCTGGTCACCAAGCCAGGGTAATGGCTCTCAATTGCATGACTGAGAGAAAGGGGGTCTCATCACGAGCCAACCTTCTCATTTCCGCAAGATACTTGTGAGTGACATTGTCATCATCTAGACACCACGCCAGGGTAGTGGCCTTCAACTCGTCCTTTAAAACATGAAAGAAACAAATAATGGCAAGAGGCTGGGCTTGGAAAAAGTGTGTTAAAAACGAAGGTGCCACACACCCTCTACAAAGGCACCCATGAATGAGACACTACAACCCCTTGTATGTCACGAACCCCATACCCAGTGAGTCTTGATCCATAACCACTTCATCTATTTCACATGGCTTAGAGAGGGATCACTTGGGAAACACTCCTTGACCTAGGGAAAGATCTACCCAGTAGGACACCTCATCAACCCTCCCATATCCAAGCTTGGAAAGTTGCATAATGTATTTGAGCACTTATTTGTTTGACCGGGTAATCTTTGATGCATATGCTTACGTGGCTCATTTATTGATTTCATTTACTCACCATGATATTATGACTTGAGATCCTTGGAGGGCATGCTTATTTGTCTTTGCAGGACCTAGTTGGTGGACAATTTTGGAAGAACAAGCCTAGCTTGGGCTTCCGTGGGGCTTGAAGCCCACAGGTTGGATGCCAAGGGCCCACTTATCGGATGAATAAGATTTTCCTTTGGAGGCCTAAAGGACATCACAAAGGACCTAAACTAGCCCCTATTTCACAAACGATTCACTTGGGAGCACTAAAACGTCACCCTTGAAGGGTTTACGTCATCATTAGGGATAGGGCATTGGTGGTGCAAGGTGCTACATTGTGACACTTGGCATGGAGGAGGCTTGAAGAGGTCACGACGACTTGGAGGAAGACCTCATTGGCCCCAACGACTTCAAATTTTTCTCTAACGAATTTGCTAAAGGGTCAAAACGTCCCTCCTAGAAGAGTGATGTCACTTTTATGGTTTTCATTTGTGCAAAAAGTAAAAATTAGAATGAATTGTTTAATATTATTTTGTAAAGGGGCAAGATTAGGGTTGTTGACCCCTAATCTTGTGGTTTACCCTAAAATTATTTGGACAAACTATGTGAATGACATTTTGTATAAATAGAGATGATAAGATGTCATTTTGAATCACAACTCTCTCATTGTGAGAAGTAGATGACTGAAATTTTTGCTTCCCTTGAGGGTTTTTGCTATCTTGTGCTATGATATGGTGTCTCTTTGGTTGTGGAGTTGATGATGATGATGCACTAGCTCTTGGAGGTCATTCTTTTGCTATTGTGGTGGTTTATCTTGGCATATTATGGTTTATCCTATTGTTATTGGATTGGTAAGGCTTTTTACTTGTTTCTATCATTTGTAATTTAAGCTTAAGGTTGATTTTGCTGAGTCTAGGTAGGGAGTATAAGTGCATACACCCCTACTTTAGCTCCATCATAATTTAAAGCATAGATTTTTTGTTTACAAGGGTTTGCTAAGGAAGTATAAGTGTATACACCCCTTAGTTTTAAACCCCGGATAGGTTACTTGCCTTGGGGAATAAGAGCATTTAAACCATAAGGAGGTAGTAGCCCTAGCTCTTTTCTTTTGACCCCATTGACCCATAATCAAAGGCACTAGTCATTGCACTGGAGAAACAAAACATTGCATTGGTAAACGTGAAAGTTTCAAGTTTTAAAGTTCTCTCACTTAGAAGTTGTTCCTTGAGCCTAAGGTTGTCTTGCCTCATTGAGGTGTCCTCTTTCATACACTAAAACTTTATGTTGTTACAAAGATAACCTACATCCATTAGGGCTGTAGAAAACTAACTCTCTAACACTAGATAACTCCTAAACTAACCCTAGGAATTGGCTACAACTTTACCCTAACAAACTACTAATCCCACACACTTTTTGAGCTAGTTAGATGTGATTTTCATTGGCTGATTTTTCTACTATAAAACTTAGTTTGCTATAGCCATAAGGCTGATAAGTATCATTGCAGATAACTTTTTGTTACAACCTTGATTTTGTGCTAAAATCTTACTATATTATTGTTGAGTTAAACTAGTCTTTACTAGTTTGTATTGTGCTTATTCAATTGGACTTTTAACATTTATTTCACAGCTCTTATTATCTCTTATATACTGATATATATAATTGATTATTGTTGCAAATAGGGAAACAAAGCTTAACTTGCTTGTCCATGTAACATATTACAAGTATACTTGGTTTTCATTGTGTCTCGGGCATGTATCTTACTCTCAGCAGGTCACTCAACTCATTTGGAAACCCTTAATCTTTCCCAATACTCTTTTCCAAGTTCCTTCTAACATTTAGAATTGACCTTTAGGGGCATCCATCCATACATCTCATTTTTCATCTCAATCCCCCCTAGGGTCACTGGGATACCCCCCTTGAGGTGACCGCCTCACCTCTAAAGTGATGGGAACACCTACCTAAGGTGACAGTGGATATGTGCTCTCCTAGTTGTCGCAATTTTGGTGGTTGTGTCAGGATTTTCCCAACCTACAACTTGTACGATAACAGGGCCCACTAGAATGGTCATCCATTTTGTGAAGGAATTTTAGAGGAAATACAAAGCAAACATAACAAGAAATGCAAGAGCGTTGAGGAGGCTTCACAGTGCATGTGAGTGAGAAAAGAGAGATTTTGTCTTCAAGTATGGAGGTCATCATTGAAGTACCATGTCTTCATGAAACCCAAGACCTTCATTCAAAAATCAAAAGAGAAAACTATGAGCATGTGAGAATGGTGACGAATGTGGGAGGGAGCATGGGAGGTCGAATGGATAACACTCATTGGGTTTCATCATGCTAGAAGATAATGTATATTGACAAATTGGATCGACAAGACCACTGACGACAACCACTAATGACAAGATCATTGACAGGACGATGACAGAACAACAAGACCACTAACATGATGGTGACAGGAAAACAAGCAAGCAGTGGTGACATGGAAACAAGCAAATGGTTTGGTTGATGAGTTTTTTCCAGTTGATAGGTTTCGGGCAAAACCTATTCCTATATACATTCCTTTGGCATAAAAATAAAAATAAAAATTCATTTTTCCATGTATTTTATTTTCACTTTTATTTATCGGTAGTTAAGAATTCTTGAAGTAAGACATTCAAAGAGTTCATCTCTTTCTTACCAACAAAAGGGGATCACTTATGAGAAAATAAATCATAACCATATCCTTGCCAACCTAGACTAGGGCATGGCATTACAATTATAATAGTCATGAGAAATATTGTTGCGAAGGTTCACTTGCCAAAAAAATAGAATCCTATTCCAACCAACCTTACCTAGGGCCTTAGAATCATTATTGTAGTAGACTACGAGATGCCACAAAGCAATCCTTTCACAACCTTAGAATGGGATTTTATGCCTATTCAAAAATTTGGTTGGAAAAAAATCATAATCTTATTTTGGCCAACTTGGTCAAGGGCCTTAAAATGATAGTTATAGTAACTTATGAGATGTTTCCCAAAACCAATCGCTATGTCTGTACATTCACCATTAACCATATGCAATGAGATATATAAAAGAAATTCAATAAAATGATGCAATAGAATACACAAAATTGTATTATCCACCATATTCGATAAAAGGGGAACTCTTCAAAATAATGTTATACACCCTAACCCTACAACATTTGACTTGATGTAGTATTGTTGCACGTCACCATGAATAGACTAAACAACAACGCTAGAAACCCCTATATCTAGTAGTGCCAAATGACTCATTAAAGAACACCTCCATGCATGAAAATGGAATCCCTCGAACAATTTAGGATGGAATAATTAATCCACAAATGTCTCTGGGCATGTGAATAACCATCACATATGGAAAGCTCAAAATCACAATGTTCCACCCAAAATATGCCACGCTTTATAACATATATATCAAGCCAATATCGACATAATTAACGAGAGATTTAAAGCCATATATCAGATAACTATCATAGGTTAAATGATAGATCATGAGCTTGCTTTACCATTCAAGCCACTACGAATGCATTGTATCTCATACAATAAAGCACTTTGGGTGTGTTTGTGATCAAGACAACAATCTCATGTTGTTGTAGGTAGTCAAAGTAAACCAAAAAACACAAGTGGTGTCCACAAAAGGTGTGGTTCCATTATGGATGGATCTTCCTAAGCCCATGTTGATGTTTTGATCTATAACTCGGTTGGGACTAACCAAGTGCAACGATGTCAAATAACTTCTCAACCAAACCCCCCAAGAAATGTAGGTTAAGAAACACCAAATCACCACTCCCATAGTGGGATAGGATATGATCAAGTAATGTTAGTCCTACCCTATCCCTCTTACTTAGATACTTTATTAATGTATGAGGCCACCTTCCTAGAATAAGGTCCATTAAATAGTTAGTTAATTGTCACTCATTGTAATAAAGGGTCATTTTTAGTAATAAGGCCCAAATTAGTTAGTTGGCCTTCATTATAATGGGCACATAGGCACTTAAGATTCTATATGGATAACTATATATTAAGTAGAAGGTTATGTATTGCTTTATCAATAATTATTAGTGTATTTGGAGCATTGCTCTTGGAGGTTGCCCCCTTGAAGAGGCAAGTGAACATAGCTCTCTATTTTTGCTTATCAAATAGATCTTTCTTAGGGTTTAACTCTATTTTATTTTGTGTTCTTAGTTTTTTCACTATATTTTATGTGATTTATCTAAAGTATTGGGATTAAGTACACCACCAATGGTTTCACATCTCTTTCATGGGCATGAAGTGGGAGAATTTTTGGCACAAAGTAGATTTTTTTTATTTTTATTTTTTATTTTTTTCCTCCTTGTTGATTTTTTAAGCAAAAAAGAAGACGGAAGCATTCAGGTCGATTTCTAAAATTTTCTATGCAGAATTTGGAAAATCCATCCCAAGAACTAAATTTCTCTTGAAAAAATACTCAATTTCAAAAAAAAACCATCCAAAACGAAATCTGGAAAGTGGAGAAATCATCAATTTAAAGTCGACATTTTTTTAGGGTTTTTCTAGGAAGGCCACAAATTTTGTAGATTGGATATCTTTTGATAGAATGCACAAATCTCAGTCAATCCAATGCCAATACATATAGAGAAGGTGCGACATTTCATAATTGGTGTCATAATAGCCTATCTGAGAAATATAGTAGAAGTTGTGATTATTTTACATTTTCGGCCTCAAACCCTACCTTGCACAAGTTATTTTCTGGTGGTCTTTAGAGATTTTTCTTGGGTTAGCAAGCTCATAATTTTTTTATTTTTTTTAGAGACATGTTCCGACATCTTTAGATAACACGACGATCTATTGTTCAATGAGTAAAACTACAGTAGGGGAAGAATACACATAGGAAATACAATTGGAATCACATTGTTGGAAACCCTTGTAACTCTTGTTGTACCCCTTTGAGTAGTATTGCATCAGACAATACTTGTATACAAAATTTTACTTCCACATACCGTCGGGTATATAGGAAGTCACCTAGGTATACCTGAAACCAACCTTAGATAAACCAATCGGTCGTCTTGTTGCTACAACACATCGAGAACAACACTCGAGGAGATCACTCTCTAGTACCTGGGTAGTCGAGTAGTATGGCTAAGGGTATGATTGATCCTCCTTATTTAGTGCTATGAGATATTGGATTGAGTACTACTATTGGACCCCACATGTATATCAAAGCAGAATAACACCTGACACTCCCTTGTCCACAAGGCCTAGTAACATGTCTCAGTGAGCTCACCCATGAAGGGTACCTATAAACCCCCTCATACTTCTCTGGACAAGATGAACACTCGTTGTACTACAAGTAGGTAGGACTACATGGACAAGAATATTAAGAAAATTCAAGATGACATAACTAAGTTCAATGAGACATTGGATGAGAAGCTGGAGGAGATGTTCAACAACTTTCAAAAGATGTTTATTGAGAATTTAATGCATATGCAAACTCGAGGCATACCATAAGAAAACCATTGGACTCCACAACACCTTGACTCACAATAGGATGAAATTTCTCACTTGGGACTATTTAACCACCCACAACCGTCATCGGGTCCTCACAACAATCGGTCAATGGATAATAACATATGGCACCATTTTCTTAAGGTGGATCTAAAGAAGATTGATGGTTTTGACCCATCTGGATGGGTCACCCAGATGGAACGTTACTTTGTCCTCTGGGGCATTACTGATGACATGATGAAACTCTAGGTGGAAGTATTGTATCTAGATCCAAAACAAGGGCAATGGTGGAAATGACATAAAAAGCATATGCAATATATGTATCACTTGGAGTCATTTTGTTAAAGTTGTCCATGCACGTTTCAAAAAAGATACTCACTATTTGGGGTGGCTTACAAAGTTATGCCAACCAAGCTTAATCATAGAATTAATGGAAACCTTTGAATAATTAGCTATTCGTACAGAGAACTTAACATATTATTTCTATAAAGAATGTTTCATTAGTGGCTTCAAGGAGAAGATTCAAGCACAAGTTAGAATGCAATGTCCCACAACATGGTTGGAAGTGATGCAGAGGGCCCTAGAAGTAGAGATGGTGATCGATGCACAAACAAAAAAATCAACCTTCATTCCGCACACTCATCCTACCCAAGGTACTTCCCCAAGCACAACTCCTACTCATCCCTTGAAAGTACAAAGGTTGTCTCTAGCAGAAATGGCATATCACCAAAGACAAGGAATTTGCTATAGTTGTGATGAAAAATATGCTCCAGGTCATCGATGTAAAGAATAGAAATTGTTCCAAACTGATATGACCACTCAAGCCCTGACCGAAGACATGGGTATAGAAGAGACACCACAGTTACAAGTTGAATACACCAACACTCAAACTCAGGTGAATATTGAACCTCGATTCTCTCATGAAGAACCACTTATCTCCCTACATGCATTATCAGGAATTTCAGTTCTACAAACCTTAAAACTCACGGTTTACATGAAGCATATGAAAGTCATAGTCCTAGTTGACAGTGGCAATACTCACAATTTCATTCGCAAGAGAGCAACAAAAGAAACCCATTGTTTTGTACACTTGGTGCACAACTTTCAAATCATGATTGCCAATGGAGGTACGATGAAATGTGGGGGAAGATGTGAAAATGTTAGACTCCGGATGGGATACTATCAGTTCAAAACCTATCTATTTTCCATCGATGTGGGTGGGTGTGATATAATATTGGGGGTAGAATGGCTACGTACATTGGGACCAATCACCATGGATTTCATAGAACTCTATATGAGTTTCACTAAAGAGGGTCATGTACACACCCTTCAAGGGCTTCAGACAAGCTCTCCTGAAATAGTCAGCTTCATCATAGGGAGAAGTTATTAAATAAAAGCTACTCTGGCATTATTGCCCAATTTAATGCCATATAGGTTGTGGATAACCCAACATAAGAAATCCACCCAGACTTGAAACTAGTCATTAACAAACATAATCAAGTCTTTGAGACACTGAAGGGTTTACCCCCTTCTTGAGGAGAGCATGACCATGACATTCCCCGGATTCCTAGAAGTCAACCACCAAATGTGTGTCCTTTTTGACACCCTTTTGCATAAAAGAATACAATAGAAAATAACATTCACTAGTTGTTGGAGCAGTCATATGTCCTAATACAAGCCCTTACTCATCACCAGTAGTCATAGTATTAAAGAAGTAAGTCACTTTGTGCATGTGTCCTAATTTTTGGGCTCTCAATAAGTTGACAATCAAGGAAAAATTTCTCATCCTCGTTGTTGATGATCTCCTTGATGAACTTCATGGAGAATTTTTTTTCACTAAGATTGATCTACATTCAAGATACCACCAAATCATAATGAAATGGGAAAACATCCCAAAGACAACCTTTAGAACACACAAAGGTCATTGTGAGCTTGTAGTGATGCCTTTCAACATTTGTAATGCTCCATCCACTTTCCAAAGTCTTGTGAACAAGATTTTTAAACCCTTCCTATGCAATTTTTTTCTAGTATTCTTCGATGATATCTTGATCTACAGTAAAGCATATGAACCACACATAGAGCATGTTGATCAGTCTTTGCAAAGAGAACTAATTATTTGTGAAGCGCTCCAAATGTTCTTTTGGGGCTCATGAGGTTGAATATTTGGGTCACAATGTAAGTCAGGAGGGCATACAAGTTGATCACAAGAAAGTGGTAGCTATGCAAGATTGGCCCTATCCACAAACACTGAAGAGCTTGAGGGGATTCTTAGGACTTACATGGTACTACAGGAATTTGTGAAAAATTATGGCAATATCACAGCTTCCCTAACTTAACTCCTTAAAAATAATGCCTTTTTTTGGAGTGAGGTAGCAACAATGGTTGTGTTCACCAGTGGCAACATAAATGGGTCGCCAAGATGTTGGTGTATGATTATGAGATCATATATAAGACGGGTAAAGATAATGTTGTGGTTGATGCTTTATCCAGATAATTTGAGGAGGATGGGTCATTCTTTATCTTATCATTACTTAGTCTAGGATGGCTTGAGGAGGTTCACAAGGAATGACTAGCAAACAATACTTTAAGGCAACTCATTTAATGACTTCACATCAATATACATTACGATATAAAGGGTGCATTTTTCTAGGAAAGGATTCAACCCTAAAACAACAAGTCTTAAAGGGGATACGCTCATCGTCGATAGTCAATCACTCTGACTTTCATAAGAAAATAAAACCATGAAAGGACTAAGCATTCATTCTTTTGGGATGGCATGAAAACAAATTGTTGAAATATACACTTGACACTGAAAGGGGGGGGGGGTGAATCAGTGTCTAGAAATTTTGGTTGTTTTTCACACTTTCATAGATTAACTGAATTAACTGAATAATATATTTGCATCTCAATTAATTATTCACAAACATGTGTAACACAAACTGTATGAAGTAGATAAAATATCTTTCATTTATTTATTTAACTTGTATGAATACATATAAAATCAATCCTTTAATATCTTCGACTTCAACTGACTGTTGGGCCCAAGATATGATCATTTTTATGACGAATATTATACACTTTTGCAACATGTACATATGCGTTTTTCATCTTTTAAAAGAGCTTTTTGAAGAATTTTATGATAAAATGGTATGATCGCCATAAGGTACGTGTAATTCATGTTTAATGATTGAATCAAGTGTAATTCATCATGTTTCATGATTTCTAAGAGCTAATTCACGTTTTTTGGTGTTACAGGGCAAAAACGCACTACATTTCTAGTTTCGACACTTGATCCAGCACTCGTTCCGACACTCGATCCGACACTCTGTCCAACACTACTTATTGCACAAAAACGCAGGGTGACTTGGCAGTTAAGGTATTGGCGGCCAGTGACGGGAAAATCGAGTACGTGGGTTTTTTTTATCCTTATCCCCTTCAGCTACTGAGCTCCAGACAACTCAGTTTCAGTTGTCCAAAGAGGGTGATTATTGGCATCATTTATTGTAATTTTCAGAATTTAGAAGTGGTTCGACCCTCATGTGGTCGACCACTTTGTCTGTAAGCTTATAAATATCACTAGGATGGTCAGAAGATTCTTAACCAAGTAGAAGAACCAGTGTATTGGAGACAAACTCGTTTTTCTCTATTTTTGAGTTTTTACATTGCCTGAATTATGCCAGAACTGCGTTTTCAAGTTTTAATGGTGAATTCATCTTGTTAATCTCGTGGTGTGCTTTTAGAGAGTGACCACGACTTGTTGGGGGGCCCACCAATAGTCTAGTAATTGTCTTCATGTTTATTTATGCATTTATTAATTTAATTGCTCTCTTTTATTTTCTACACATGCATATTTTTCTTGTGCTAACTAGTTTGTTGTAGCTTAGTTGTTTTTTATTCTCTTTTGTAGGTTAGATGATGATATGTATTAGCATGCACTGATATTGTAGACTAGGAACATACTTGCAAGTCTCTATACTAACCCCATGTGCAATTAGATGTTAGATTATGCTTTATCTTATGATTTTGTAGTCAAGTTTAAAATAGAGTTTTAATTAGAATAGAATAGAGTTTTAATTTGGGTTTTCTTCGACAAGGATTTGATGGATGGATAGAGTTAATTCCAGTTTTTAGTTATAGCTTGCTTACTTCAGTTTTATATAGATTTCATTTAATTATTTGTTGGTTAATATAGATTGTTAATTTACTTTTTAATATCATAGTTTAATTTCTGTTTTTAGTTATTTCTTTATTGCAGTTTGAATTGTTAGAATAGACATAGCATAGTTTTATTTTACGCAATTTCCTTTCCTAGAATTAAAATGCGATTAAATTTCTTAGTTAAATAATGATGATCTTGTTATGTTGTTGATGGTTTATACATGAATATGCAGGGTATTTAACATTATTTTTGTCATGGCTAAATTCTCATTGGATTGTTTAATCCATACCTTTCATTTTGCCATTGAGATTAGTGTTGAACTTATACCATTGGAATTGTCCTTTGTTGTCAAGTGCCATCGAGATATTATCCGACACTGAAAACATTCACACAACCACCAGCATTATATTTGAATTGTCATAGGTTAAATAATAGTTCTCTTGCTTTCCTAGATTAAAGAATAGTTTCCTACTTTCGTAGATAAGAATATATAGTTTCTTGCTTCCATAGTTTAGAAAATAGTCTTATTTGCTGTTGTAGGGTAGATAGACTTTGTTTTGATAGATTAGATAGTAGTTTGCTTATTATAGATTAAGAATTAGTGTTAGTCTTTCTTTCTTTCAATAAAATAGATTTCCTTTCATGCATTAGAAATAGTTTTGCATTGAGCATTTAGTCCAGTTGCCTCTTAGATTTCCTTCCATGCATTAGAAATAGTTTTGCATTAATCATTTAGTCCACTTGCCTCTTAGGCTAGATAGTTGTTCAATGAGAAGTTTTACTTTTATTACTTGCAGTAGTTAGTTGCCTTTGCTTTTTCGTCTTTTCTTTAGTAGGTTAGCTATGTGTCTTTACTTTCTTGTCTATTGCTTTAGTAGGTTAGTTAGGTGTCTTTGCTTGCTTGTCTATTTGCTTTAATAGGTTAGATAGGTTTCTTTGCTTTCTTGTTTATTTATCTGCTTTCACAGGATAATTTCTCATTGAATGTAGGTTGGCAAGTTAAAATAGTTTGCTTTTGTCATTTGCTTATTGATATGCTTAGATAGTTGCTTATTGCTTATTGTTGAACTAGTTTGCTTTACATAGGGTTTTACTTGCTTTCTTAGGAAGTATCCATCGATCCTTGGCCCAAAAGTACTTAGGTTACCTAGTTTCAATTTGATTAGTAGGGTTTGCTCATTAGATAGTTTTGGTTGAGTAGATTAGCCCTAGATAGCTACCTTCCTTAGTTAGACTATACTCCTACCAGCCTTCTACCTTTGGCATATATTTTGCTACAACTATAAGTTTACTTACCTCGGGTTGACAATTTAATTGAGGGTTTTTGCTGTGTTTTTAGTGCATATATAACACCCATCACTGACTATGAGAGATCCAACTCTCTGATACAAGACCCAGCTTGTAGTTCAGACCCATCTTGTTGATCTCAAATCCAACTGAGATGTGAGGAATCCAATCCTCATAAGAAGACTCAGCTTGTAAACATGCACCAACCTGATAGAATGAACCTTCATTCAATCCACACACACACACACACATATATATAATCCACCAAGACACACTAAGATTCACCACCACTTCTGGTTTATATAATATTCCAAAAGGTATGACATTTGAACCATTGTGTCTTTTAATAATGGACCATCACATCTCTTCATTTAATTTAACATAGATAATCTTCTCCTTTTATTCATTAATTTATCGTGTAAGTTTCTCAATTAATTAGAATATTAATCTTCATTCGAATTCGTCTTCATGAGTTGATCACATGTATGGATAGACTCCTTAAAACGTTCCCATGGTTCCGTTGCGTCCCTAGTTCACCAATAGATCATATTCGAGATTTTACCGACTCTCTCTATTATTATGGTGTTAATTTCTGTCAAATTACTCTACATGCCTTAAATTGTTTACAAAAATGAATTATGTATGAGGCACTTCCTTCAACCCAATGTTCAAATGACCATGGGCTCAAAACCACGGGCTTATCAATTTAAGTGTTGTTCCTAGCACTTCTTCTTTCATCCTTATTCCTCTATCATGAGACCATATTCAAATGTCCAAGGGCTTATTTACTTCTATCCCATTTACGCTCCTTATTATCTTTTTTACCTTATCATGTGACCAGTGTTGGAGCCAGGTTCTTCGGCCTTCGGGATTCTGGTCTCTACAATCCTTGTATTCTTCCGAAGTTGTTACCTTCCGGAGTGGTTACATATCATACCGGCTAATCCAATGGCTAGCATTACTCCTGAAGTTCTCATATTGACGGTCTGGTGTAATCATTCGTTGAACTTTGTCTTTTAGATGATCGATGACTCTGACTTAATCTCAAGTTGAGTGGACAATTGTCATCTACTCCAGAACTTCAGAGATTCACGACTCCGGGTTACTAGAAATCTGAAGTAGTTCAATTCATCCGAAGGTTTACCTACCGAATAAGTCATAAAATGACGGTGATCGCTTGTTGTTTGCTAACACCTCATGCTTACTCTAATCTTCCACTATGTTTGATCAATGGTTGAGAATTCTCCCGAATTAGATCAATGATTAACGTTACTTCGTGATTCTGGCCTTTGACGATTAGCTAATAATAGAAGCTTGGATATCCTCGAAGTTAGTAATCCCAGAGTGACATGGCTTGCTGACGTCACTCAATATGACATGGACCCTAATTTAGTGTGCCACGTGTCACACTAATTCGTGACTGTCAAGGTCCTTATGTGCCACATCAATCTTGACACTTGTCACCATTTGATTGGGCCACATGTCATGTTTGTCTTTTGGCACATGTCTCACTTCATGGCTTCAAGAGTTTTGGCACTTTTATACCATCCTTCGATCATTGTCAAAGTGCTGAATAGATCTACCATCGTAGATTTTCAATTGTTTTAATCATATGGCATTTGTTTATTCCAAAACTTCAGGGTTCAAGAGTTCTTGGTTTGTCTGAGCTACTTATTGCCGGATTTGGTCAAGACCAGAGTTGACCACTTTATTTCTTAGTGCGCTCTGACAGTTTTCGCTCCAGATCAACGGTTGATGGAATTTCTTGATCCAATGGTCGACGAGAGTTTGTGACTCTGGGGCTTCGACCTTTGAGTAAACTTACCTGTTTTAGACTCCTTTTCATCGGAGTGGTCAACGCCAAAGTTGACCACCATGGGACTTGCCTATCCTCATCCAACAATCACCATGTATTTCCCAGATCTGATGGCCTTCA
>SNQJ01S0160089.1:0-15994 GCA_010110895.2 Picea sitchensis
TTGAAACGTTAAAATTTGAAATGAATAAAAGAGAGAAACAAAATCGTTGCCATGTTGATTCACAACAACAATACACTAAAGCTCAAAATATTTATAGAACAGAACACCAAAACCATGCCCTAAACTTGAAAAAGGAGAATAAGTTTAATCATATATCTAACAATAAAAATTGACTAAAAATCATATATGATGTGTGGATATTGTTCTTGAGTATGAATAATTCAATTTATGGATATTGGGTACCTATTTTCCAGGTTTTTGAACAAGGCTTCTATAAAAATCCCACAAGATTTTAAGGAAGACTGGTTCGTGGCCCATACATGGATATTGTGCAGCCTTCAGCAAGTGGAGCAAGTGGAAGAGATAAAATCGGTGATAAGAATAGCACCCATATGGTCGAGCACGATAAACATCTTCTTTTGTCTAGCACAACTAAACACATTCTCAATTTTGCAAGCAAAGACGATGGACAGACACTTGGGCAAGCACTTCCAGATCCCTGCAGGATTTTTTTGAATCTTCACTATGATAGCTCTCACCTTGTTTTTTTCCCATCTACGATATATTTATCGTGCCCTACTCCAGGCGGATGACCAAGGAAGGAAAGGGCATCACACTTTTAATTTTTAGAGTGGACTCTAAATGGAAGGGCTTATGGATTCCAATCCTATTACAAGTGCAACGAACACAATCCTCTGTGCATGAATATCAATCAACCAAGCCCTCCTTCCTCGCTTGGTAAAGTCCAGAGGTACCAAGAAGTCAATGAAAGATACCTTTTCTTACATTTCTTCCCTAGAGCAATAATTGAAGAGGAATTTCCAACTACCTGTATCCTGAACACACTTCCTTATTCACTGAAGCCCTCCATCTATTGGCACAACATCTTCATTGTTAGCATCACACTCTTGCATCACTCAAGATACATGATTTGTAAAGATGACCCATATTTTAGATTTCTTCGGTATTGAGATGACCTATATCATATATCTTTTATCAAATATTTGATATATGATAGTTCTTATCTGCATAGGGGGACAAATATTTGTGATGGATTGGGAAACCAAGATGAGAAATTGTTGTTGGAGCATCTCGTGGAATAACATATCTATAAGAAGATTGTAAACCCATTGCATACCACTCATGATTTATAATTTCTTCTTTTAGTTGTCTTGACGTTAATTCATTTTTATTTTGTCTTTGAATGGAGTTTTCTCCAATTGTTTTTTATAGGTCATCCCTGAATAATTCACAGTGATATCAATGGATCGAACATTCTTTTGGATGACAGATTTGAAGCACACGTATGGATTCTTTACAAGTTATCATCATAACAAGATGGATATTTGTGTGTATAAGTTTTATATTCCCTTATGTTGATAAGATTCTTATTTATGAAGTTTTTTTCTATTTGCAAGTGTCAGATTTTGGACTTGCAGAACTAGCATCAGATACCAATACATATGACAACCCACACCATGGGAACCTTTGGGTAAGTTGTAGATGTTGCCATTTTGCTAATTTCCTAAGCATTGATTTTTGTGATTCATTGGTTTCCTAAGAAGGTATAGATGCTACCTTATTAAGTGTAGATTTTCTTTACATTAATTTGGGTATTTCATGTATATGGCATCAGAATATGCATCAAGTGGAAAGGTCATTGTCACATATGATGTATCCTCATTTGGGGTTTTGTTATTGATGCTATCATTGAACTTGAATAGGGAACCCTGGGAGTCGCTACCCAAACAATGTGATTTTTGTGGAGTGCACAGGCTTTACCATTAATTTTTAATGCCTTTATAATTAATTAATTTTATTAACATTTATTCATTTATAATGTTATACTATCACACATTATAAATAACTCGAAAGTAGTTGGTATTGGATGACCCTGGTGATTTCTCAACAGATTTCTTAGAATGAGGAGAAGAGAGCCACCATTCAGACCAGATTGACAGCAACAGGGCTAAACTCTAAAGGGTTTCAAAGATGTCGGGTGATTTCTTACTTTAATAAATCATGCTTATTTTCAAATATATCATCACAAAAACAAAACCATTGATGCTGTAGGTTTAATCTGTTTTCACCTACAGAAGCAGATTAGCAAATTAATGGATAATGTCTAATTTATCATCTCGTTACATTTAGGGCATACAATAAAGAATTAACATTTTGTTTCATACATACAAAAACAAAATTGTATGCAATATACACCATATTACTGGTAATCATTATGTTGGTATTGGCATACAAACGTGATATATTCATTGAAACATAATTGTATGCAATATACACCATATTATATGTAATCATTATTTTGGTATTGGCATACAAACGTGATAGATTCATTGATGGTACAATGTTTATAGCTTTTGTGTTTCTATGATTTGCACTATATATATTCAATAACATGTTTTGAGGACTGTGAGTTTCATAACACATTTATTATATACAACATGAATCTCTTTGAATCTTTTTTCATATATACATAGGAAAAAATATATTAAAAAATAACATATTATAAGTATCAATTATTTTGTTATTAATATACAAAATTGACAATGTCTATTGATAATTCCATGGCTACAACTTGTGTTTTTTCCTTTCTTTTTCATTGATTTTGATATACTATGTAACAAGATTTTTATATCATTGTTTTTTAACTCAATTACAATGGATATTATAAGCTCCAAATTGCACTGATTTTGCAAGTTGGCAATGCCCTACCTTTTCAACTCTTTCACTGTGTACTTTCAACATATGATGCAAGTGGGTAATATCTTACCTACTCACTCTTTTAGCAATGCTATTCTTAGTGACTATTTCATCAATGTTCATTTAAAATCAAGTTTAGTCTTTAGAAGCAAGGGCATTAAACTTCAATATAGTTTTTAAGTCAAGTTTAGTCTCTAGGATTAAGTGCATTAAGTTGACTATACATTTTAAATTAAGTTAAATCTTGAAATAAAGTCAATTAAAGTTTTATGATTATCCATATTAATTTTTGTTTTACTTATTTAAAATCAATGTTGTAAACATTGTGTTGTTGAATATATCATGGAAGGTCCCAAAAACAATTTTATGGATAATATCGGAAAATATTGGCAAACTTAAAAAAAATACTGAAGTATTCATTTTTTTTTTTCATATTTTTAAACATCTAAAACAACAACAACATCAAATAAATACATTCAGAAATTTTTCCTCCATATTTTCCGAGAATGCCCATAATCTTACATTCAAAAATGTTTCCTCCATTTTTTTTTGAGAATGCCGATAATCTTGTCGTACTACTCTTGATTTTGCCTCTCCATGTTATTAATGATGGCAAGGAGGGATTTGATACATAAATCATTGTTGGATAGAGCCTCTTTGTGTCACCTTAGAATTTTGCAAACTTACGTGAAATATTGAGGATTCGTAATAGTCTGCAAGGGACACTGAGTCATGGAGTGTCATATCATGCTTTCATCTTCAATTGTGGGTTTTTTTATTAGAGGCATTCATCTTATATCAATGAAATAATGAATTGTTGGCATTTCATGATTTCATGGATCAGACTTTACTACTCACAATTAAATCATCATAGATCTTCAATCTCTTCCTTCTAGGTTTTGTAGTCTTTGCTGGTGCTAATTTTCCAATTACCATTTCTAAATGTAATGGTGGACAATGTGATTCCATAGAGAGGTTGTGGTCAAATTAAGAAAAGAAAAATTATGAGGTTTTATGTTGCATAAACATTCAAGTCACTGATCAAGAACCAATCCTTGATCCTTATAAATGTCACACATCAAAGAAAAGACATATATTTACCATTTTGGGTCATGATTTTACAAGGGACTCCATGAACACCATTGAAAACTCAATGT
This sequence comes from Picea sitchensis, assembly GCA_010110895.2. Classification (NCBI taxonomy): domain Eukaryota; kingdom Viridiplantae; phylum Streptophyta; class Pinopsida; order Pinales; family Pinaceae; genus Picea; species Picea sitchensis. The sequence continues at coordinate 3,876 of SNQJ01S0160089.1, forward strand.
TTGGGGTTTTTGGTTGTGTTCATTGAGGCCGAGGATGAATATGACAATGTCAAAAGAATCTCTTGCTACCCGACAACCTTGAAAGCATTGACATAACTACTATAGATGGAACCAAAGGTGACAAGTTTAATAACCAGATATAGCTCGCTGCACAAAGCCTTGATATTACTAATTGAGTAGGAGAAGTTCATAAACAAAATAATTCAAACATCACCCAACTAATTTTTCCATAGAAACTCCCAATACTAATTTTGTAAGTTATTTTTTGTTGCCTGGGTGTGGAAACACAATTGCTTTGAAGTTCCTTTATATGTCTACGTGTTGCACACACAATTATTTTAAAGTGCTAGAAAACCAATAGTTTGAGGGCATGTTTATTTGTCTGTGCACCAACTTTGTAAGTTATTTTGTGTTGTCTGGGTGTTGGAAGCGCAATTGCTTTGGAATGCCTTTATATGTCTGCATGTTGCACACGTAACTGTTTTAAAGTGCTAGAAACCCAATGGTTTGAGGGTGTGTTTATCTTCCTATGTGTATTGCACATTCAAATTTTCCATTCATGTTGTACACCCTTTTATATTTAATATATTGTATTTATTAATAAATAATCAATATTGATCCAGCCATAAATGAAGCGTCATGTTTGGAAACGAAGAAAATACACGTCGAAACTGCAGGAACATGGATTGGCAGGGATCAAAGAAGAGGTCATAACCATCTCCAGTAAGCACATGCCAAATGAATAAACATCTACATGTTCATTATAATCCTCTTCATATAAGTTAGGAGCCATGAATTCTGGTGTACCAATTATAGTGTGCGAATCATGGTCATTTTCCAAGATAGCAACAAAACCTAATGCAATACAATGACGAGACATCATACCCTTATTAACTGCAAGCACCAATGTTGCAGAACATCTAGAGATGAAGGAGAGTAAATGCATTGATATCATCCTCGTTGAATTAAAGTAACTAGGCATATGGACAACAATTTTATCATGAGTAATTAAATGAATTAAGTATTTGGGTAGGCTATTAAGGAAAATCCTCTCGCCATTTTAATATTAATATTCCTTCTACCAATAGCCACACCAATGTTTGATAAATTATCATCCTCTTTATTATGAACACAAAACTTGATATAACTCTACAATTCCAAAGTCCTTCACCTTTACTAATATTCTTTCAACCAAATGAGAGAGACATGGCCTCTCAGGTATTAAAATGTGTAGAAGGAACCTCATGATTATTGAGAAGTCACCCACTATTCCCACCTTACTTACCCCTTTTACCTTAAGGGATTCTACCTTAAGCGGTAGCACTCCTTGATAAATTGCCCACAAAAAATATTTTTTACATTTCCTTTATGATTGTAAATTATTGGCATTGACGTTATCACCCCTCATAAAATATATAGGGGCTTTAAGTAAAGTATTTTCTTATGGATGGTAGTGGGCACACTATTTAGGTGGGCACAAAGGGTTGAGGTAAAAGGTTGATATGTCAAACATTGTTTGTCTATTCATTGGACGAAATGGTGAACATGAGTGGTGCACTATTCCATATTTCCTTTATACAAGTTGAGACGCCTTGGGGGAATGAGCCAAACATCATCAAAATAGTGAACCAACTTCAAATACAATCATCTTAATTGCAATATCTTTATAATCCCAATTAACAACATTAATATGAAACCTCCCTAGAAGTTCAATTACAATCATTTTAATTGCAATATATCTTTATAATTCCAATTAACAACATTTTTTTGTTTGTTTGTTAGTTTGTTCGTGACATGTGGGACTAACCTGTGGCTAAGAAACTGTGACTCAGGGGCATCTAAGCCGTCAAAATCACCTAGGGATCGCACCCGGCCTGAGCCACACCAACTCTTAACATGGATGGATTTTTTGTCCCCGCAGGTTTCGAACATGTGACTTTAACATCACAGAGCGCCTTAACAACACACTCCATCACTGACTGTCCTACACCTCGGGGATATCCCAATTAGCAACCTTAATATGAAACCTCCATAGAATTACTTTTGCATTCCCATTCGCCCGCTTAAGGGGTATGCTAGTTAATTTATTTATTTTATTGTATGGAGAAGCCTTCTTACAATCCAGTATGGAAAAGATATTCATGTAAAATAACACATTAAAATAATATTAAAACATTAAAATAATAATTAAAAAATAATATAAATTTATATAGGCTCAATTATATATATATACTACAACTCAATATAAAGAGATGTATGTGTAAAGTAACATGTTAAAATAATAACTGCGTGCCTTTGCGACCTGGCACCACCAGATCTCTTTTCATGCTAGGTGCACATGCCCTACCACATTTCCTGACATAGTAATATGATTGAAGACGGAGGGGTGAAATCCCCCTCTTACCAGAATGCAGTCGCGCACAAGATGAAAAGCTCCAGATTGTGTCGACCGCCCTTCAAACCCTCACCGCATATACGGGACCAAATCCTGCACGAAGAGACTAGACGAGACATAGGTACGAGCATGGACGCAAAATCATCACATCCAAAAGCCTCTCGAACCTGGGTAGTGGGAAAATGTATCCCACAGACACCAATAGCGCCAAAATATGTCATAAAATCAACCAAGGTAGGTGAGCATACCCAGTTCATGAGGGATCATGCACTCATTGGCAAATTTCTTGGACTCTGGCCCTCGGAAAGGGACCTAGCACATTGTATCAAAATGTGGTGGACTCCGAAAGGATATTATGATCTCCAGCTAAGCTCCAAAGGGTTTTTCACAGTGATATTCTATAACTTGGAAGACAAAGACCTCATCTTTGAAAGTGGACCATACTTCTACAACTCAACGGGCCCGTACTTACGCTTCTGGACGAACCACTTCAGCCCTGAAAAATAAATTTTTTCTTCTGCCCTAGTATGGATCCGACTCTACTCCCTGCCTCAAGAGTTTTAGCTAGAAGAGATACTAGCGAGCATCAACAACACTCTTGGTAGGCATGCCAAGTCCTCAGAAGACACCAAGCAAAGGAAATACACATCTTATGCAAGAATCTGTGTCTACATGGACACATCAAAAACCTTACCAAGTTCAGTCACACTGGAATACCAGGATGAGGAATGGGCTCAGACCATAGACTATGAACACATACCATTTCGCTGCAGGAAATGTCATGAGCATGGGCACCTTTCCAAGGACCGCCCCCTCAATGCTTCAACCAAACTAGAAATAGAGGAGAAAATGAAAGATGGGTTCACACAGGTCCAGAATCACAAAAAGCAAACAAAGAAGAAACCCCACCAAGGAGGGGGGCAAAGAAATTACAACACCAACTCCTTTGACACCCTCAATCATCTTCCAGAGGCAGAAGAGATAGAAAAACCCCATCTCCCAGTAGATAGGGGAAAGAACAAAAGAAAGGAAAAACAACAGCAACAACCACGCACAAAGCATATAATCAATCCAAAATCTCAAGCCACCTTGATCCCAAGAAAGAGCCAAACAATGGAAGAGGATACGATAATGAAGTTGAATGAGAAAAAGTTGGTGGACATAGATCTAGATAAGCTAGAATAAGTGCTCAACAAAAAGGATCTCCAAACCATCTCGGATGATCAACTCAAAAAAGTCCACAAGGTCTTCCTAGACTCTACAGCTGGAGCCACTTCCAGGCTAGGTATAGGTGCTGATCCAAACGTAGATCCCAGGAAAATCCCCAAGGAAAACAAAAGACGAGGACAAAAATATGTTCAACAACTGATAAAGGAGGAAGGTAACTACATGGTCAACTCGAGACAAATCCAATGTCTCTCGGAAAGTTCCTTCTCTCACCCCCCCAACTGTTAATGATGAAAAATGTCACATGGAACATTAGAGGCTTAAATGGAAGATCCAAGCAAAGTATTCTTCGAAACTATATAAAAGCTGAAGACCCAGACATTCTATTTCTACAAGAAACAAAATGTGCAAAAAAAATAGTGGATGACATATTCAAAAGATGATGGAGACAAACAAACTATTATCATCTGCACTCAAAAGGAGCTGCAAGAGGACTCGTCATTCTTTGGAATCCAACCACGGTGATAATAGAACAAGCACTCTCTACGAAAAGCATTATAACTGCTCACTACCGAGCAATATGATCTGACAAAGATGGAATAATCACCAATGCTTACGCTCTCAAAGCATCCAAGAAAACAAAATTTTCCTCAGAATCATGTCCTATCTGGGATCTCTTGTTGGGAAAAAACGCTGGATAATCGGAGGAGACTTGAACAACATCCTCACTCTTGAGGAAAAAATAGGAGGGAAGAGGCACCTGGAGCAGGACAACTCAAAACTCCAGGAACTCATAGACAACCTCAAACTGGTCGACATTGAAATAGGAAATGGCACCTTCACCTGGTCCAACAGGAGATTAGGCCCCCAACAAATTGCAAGCAAATTGGATTGCTTCATAATATCAGAAACTCTTCTACTAGAAGGCTCAATGGTCAAAGCCAACATTCTCCCAAAAGTAGGATCATACCATTGGCCAGTCCAACTATGGATAGACACGATAACCATTCCAAATCTCAAACCCTCCAGGTTCAAATTTTTTTGGTTATCCCACACAAATTTTCATGAGTTATCTTGACTATGGTGGGAAAATGCATAGATCCATCATGACACTAGAATGTACAGATTCCAACAAAGGCTAAAAAACTTCAAGCACCAGTTGCACCAATGGAACAAAGAAGCATTTGGAAACATCTTGCATGATAAAAAAGAACTAAAACAAAAACTTGAAGACATCTAGAAGAGGAACATCCAAACATGTCATATAGATGCCCAACAACAACAAGAAGAGTATACCCTCAAAAGGCAGCTGGAAGAAAGATACAAGCAAGAGGAAATCTTATGGAAGAAAAAATCTCGTGTTCAATGGCTTAAAGAGGGGGATAAAAATTCCAAATTCTTCCACATATCCATGATCCACAAACGCTTCATCAATCGAATTACAAATATGGAAGACAACCAAGGTAATACCATCCTAACCCATGGGGAAATAACAAATGAGTTGTGAGACTACTACAAAGATCTACTCTCAGAGCCCCTCACAAATGGGACTCCAACAATTGACAGTGTCACTCAGAACATCCCAACCTTAATCTCCTCATAACAGAATGCAACCCTACTGCGACCCGTATCGCAAGTTGAAGTAGATCAAGCAGTGTAGGATCTCCCCAAGGGAAAAGCTCCAGGCCCAGATGGTTTCACCACCGATTTCTTGCACTACTCTTGGCCTATGCTACGTGAAGAGGTATGGCTAGTTGTCGAGGAATCCAAGATTTCCAACAAAGTCCTTCCAACACTAAATGCCACTTTCCTCACTCTCATACCCAAGGAAGAAAGAGTCACCAATCCGAAGAACTTCAGACCAATAACGCTTTGCAATGTTATATACAAAATCATCTCCAAAGTCATAGCTCTGAGGCTAAAACCCATTCTCCCTTTCATCATCTCCAAAGAAGAGTCTGAATATGTAGAAGGCAGGGAAATAATGGAAAATTTTATTCTGGTCCACGAAATCATCCCCTCTCTCAAAAACAATCGCACCCCAGGTATGTTACTCAATATGGACCTCTCAAAATCTTTTGATAAACTAAGCTAGAAATACATGAATGCCCTTCTGGAAGCTTTTGGATTCAACAAAGTTTGGATCTCTTGGATATTGAACCTCACCTCCTCAACATTTTTCTCAATCCTGGTCAGCAGTGTTCCCTCCCAACCGTTCACCCCGACCCGAGGCATAAGGCAAGGAGACCTACTATCCCCCTTCCTTTTTGTTATAATGATTAAAGGCCTTGGCTGCTACATCAAACCATCCATCCAGAATGGCTCACTTCAAGGCCTTAATCTTCATGGCCTCCAACCATTTGCCTCGCACATCCAATTTGTCGATGACACCATGCTCCTAAACACCCCCATTGCCCAAGAAGCCAGTAAGATAAGATCTATTCTCAATGACTTCAATGACGCCTCAAGAACCTCCTTCAACCTGGACAAATCTCAACTTTTCTTTTTCAACACACATGCAACTATCCATCAACATATCTCACATCTACTAAATATTCCAAATTGCTCCCTACTTTCTCAATACTTGGGACTCCCACTCTCAGATTCAACCGCTCACAACATTTCATGGGATTCCCTTCTGCTCTCAATCTCCAACCGCCTAAGCAACTGGACTTTCCGTTCCCCCAACCTTTTAGCTAGACTCACTCTTTTAAAATCTGTGCTTCAAGCCTTCCCAACTTATCTTTTCTCAGCCCTTGCTGCACCCTAATCTGTCATAAAATGAATAAGAAGCCTCCATAGGAACTTCCTCTGGCATGGTCACGATCCCAACAAAAAGTGGGCTCTGGTCAACTGGGATAAAATTTGCAAGCCCAGATCAATGGGAGGTCTGGGCCTATGAGATCCAAGAAAACTAAACAGAACAATGGGCACAAAAATTTGGTGGCGATGGCTCAAATCCCCATTAGAGCTCTGGGACCAACTCTGGAAACAAAAATATGCCCCAAACACTCCTCAAGATCACCTCATTCGAATGCGGGATAAGGTCCAGGGATCCAACATCTGGAATGTTGCATGGAAAAATCGCCCACTAGTACAAGAACACGCCTTTTGGGAAATCTAAAATGGTCAGAGTGCACTTTTCTGGATGGATTCCTAGCAGCTGATGCCCCCCTTGTAGAATGAGAATAATCTAAGACCCCATACATATCACATTCAAGATATCCCCTCCCTCAAAGTGGCATATCTTTGGTTGAATACCTCCATCAGCCCCCCCTGACGCAGATGGAAAGAGACAACTTAGGATCTCCATGTGGTAGAAGACTATGACTTACAACGTTGGAAAGAAATGATCCAATAAAGGAACATCCAAATCAGCACAGACCCAGACATTCTTCGATGGGGGTACACTCCCAATGGAAATTTTACACTCAAAGAAGGCTACAACTTGCACGAAAACTTCCAAAACAATAAAAAAGAGCATATATGGACAACAATCTGGAGATCCAAACTCTGGCCGAAAATTTCCACCTTTCTCTGGCTATTGGTTCAAAACAAAATCTTAACATGGGACAACCTCAAGAGAAGAGGCTTCATAGGACCCTCAATTTTCCACTTGTGTCAGCAGCAGGAAGAAACCATGGAACACCTCCTTAATCACTGCCCATACAACGAGCTAATCTGGACCCAGGCTGCCCAAAGAATGAGAAGGACCAATCGGGAAAGAAATATCATCATTAACACTATCAAAGACTGGGGAGATGGCTCCTACAAAAGTACCATCTTAAATAGAATATGGAAACTCCTCCCCGAATTCATAGTCTGGAAACTTTGGAAAGAGAGAAATAGAAGAATATTCCATTCTCAGGCCTCCCCCCCCTAGTTCTCTGGACCAACATACACAAGAATATTTTGGAAACTCTCAAACTCCACCCTTGGTCCCATGAAGATTTCCCTTCAGACCCCTTTGAAATCTCAATTCTAAGCTCTTGGGATTTCTCCCTGACCCCCACTCTCTCTCTCCAAAACCCAACCCCAAAAGCCTCATCTCCCAATCCCCCCTCCTGGATTCCTCCACCCCCAGGCTTCCATAAAGTCAACTTTGATGGTGCCTCCAAAGGCAATCCTAGTCTCTCTGGGTATGGAGCTATTATTCATGACATCGCTGGCCAAATATAGTAACTAATGGTAGAGAATCTAGGACATGACACAAATAACTCAACAAAAATCTGGGGACTAATCAAAGGGATCCAAATGTATTTAGATCACAAACTTATTTGTCTAATAATAGAAGGGGATTCCAGAGTCATCATCAATCTCGCCGCCAAAATCATTACAGGAAAAGGACCCAAAGAAAATCACCCCTAGCTGACGCCTCCTTGGGCCCCTTAACAGCATGAAAGCTTTTCTTAGGCCAACCCTTACTCTAATTACCTCACACATAAGACATGAGGCCAACAAGGTGGCAAAAAAGCTAGCAAATTAGGGAGTAAACACTCAAGAAGACATCTACATTGACTCAAGTCAATCCGAGAGCTTGCAGCTTTTTCTTCAATGTAGGGAGATGGCTCTCCAAGATTACCCTCTCTCGGATTGGGTGACAGGTGGAACGCAATGGGATCCAGGTGGAATTAGGCCGCGTAGGGGGATATTAAGCCCTGCTGCTAGCCTCCCTTCCCTCTAGTCTGAATGACCCACACTCATCATGGATTAATGGCAGTGCGTTGGGTACTCTAAGGAAACTTAATGCAGCCTTGTGCGAACCAGGCTGGGCATACCAAGCAAAGTACTTGCACCAGGATTGCAGTCACCTCGGCCTTCATGGCTCCTTCCCATGTCAATTCGCTAGGCACTATGAAGGCCTGTGCTCTGAACCGTTCTCTCATTCCTCCCCTACCTTGTGCCCGACTTCTCCTTGACGTTCTCTTCGCCCTGTGCTCGACAATTCATTGGCTCTCCCTTATCATTTTTGCCTTGTGATTGATTGTTTGGCCGCCCACAGTCACTACTCTACTGTTCATCCGGCCCAAGTCTCACCTGAACCCTCACACCATGCCCAGAGAGAGGAGCAAGTCTAGAAGGGGCACATTGTACTACAACGCTCTTACCAGACGAAATCAACTCGACCCCTCTCAGCTAGCCCTCATAATCACCAGTCGTCTCAACCAACGCCATACTCGGCCTCAACAACCATAGTCCCCCACCCCCACTCCCACCAATGACCCTGGAAGCTGCTCTTTCAAGGAGAAAATTCTCCCTCTCGAGAATTTTTCCCCTCTGCCTAGCCTTCACCCAAGAATTGCCCAACCCAACACCCACACTCCAGACCATTTTTATGGCACTGGAGAATGTGTGGCGGAGGAAGAAATTCCTCCCAACTGGCAAGTGGCTACTCCATTGGCAACAATGGAAGCAATGGATGCAAAATTTGATGCAGATCTGATGGAGGAGCTGCCTCCTCCCACCCCAATTCGTCTTCCAGACGAGCACCTTCAGCTCATCTTCGAGCTGTGACAGAAAATGGATGACCGGGCTCACATTCAATAATTCCTGGGTCGACGTCTGGACCTCCTGTTCGACGTGACGACGACAACTCCTGCAAGCAAACGATGCCCAACCTGCAGATAAATATTTGTCCCAACCTACAACGCCCATGGCCGACCAAGCCCGAGCTCGCACTTGGAATAGCTCCCCTAGGTTAATGTTTTTATTTTGATTTAGTCAATTATGCATAGAATTGAAATTCTCTATGAGCTCTATAGTAAAGTCGACCATGGCCACTGTTCAGTTGATCACTATGATCTTTTTTGTCAGTTAGACATTCTTACTGTCATGTCCAAACAATTACATTTGCACTTGATTTTTGATAGCCACCTGTCCTGGTTTCCCAGTTGTGGCAGGGCAGGTGGCAGACTCCTAATTTTTTAATGACACGTATATAATATATATGTGAATATCAATATATAGTTCTCTTTTATTTACAAAAAAAAACATGTCAAAATAATAATAATAAAAAAATAATTAATAATAAGAGGAATGCTATAAAGCATGGGTTTAGGATAGATCCACCGGGTCTACCAAGCATTATGATTACAAAAATTTGGTGGGCAAGGAACAATATAATCTTTAAAGTCACAAAGGCTCTCACATCAAGCACGATAGAAGATTTTAAAGAAGACCGAAGGGGCCAAAGACTCCAAATTAGGTTCACCCATCCATTGACTATACTATACCCTAGGGATTTTTTGATGGGGCCAGTCAAGGCCATTCGTCAAAATGTGGAGTGGAGGAGTCCTCTACATCAATCATTCCCATTACATCTTCATAAGATACACTCCAGGTGGCGGCACTAACAATAGAGCATAGCAGAGCTCATTGCTATGTGGATCCTCTTAGAAGCAGCAAAAGAAAAAGACTTTCTAAGCTTCAGGTTTTTGGTGATTCCAAAATGGCCATTGACTGGGCTTGTGGAAGAACCTCCAACCTCCATCAAGAATCCTTCTTTGGCCAACATATTGAGAGACATAAAGCTCACTTTCAGGGTTTTCGAAAGATTGTCCTTTCATCACATTCTTGGTGACTTCAATTCAAAAGCGGACGAACTCTCAGGCCTTGGAGCTTGAGAATGGTGCTTTTGCTTTTTACGAGTATGTGGATGGATCCGAAGTGGAAGCTATGGAATTCCGCTTCTAAAAATCAAGCCAGAAAGTGGAAAGGAAGTGCACACGAGTGAGTTTTGTTTTTCATTTTGAAATAAGATATGTAAATAGTGTTTGAGGAGATAGGTAGTCATTTTTTTGAAAACAAAGACTAATGCTGTAAAGATTGAATTTTGTGAAACATGTATATTTTTTATATAAAATATGAAAGTTTTTTTTCTAAAAAAAAATAAAAAAAATAATAATAAAAAATTATATCCCCTTCATATATATATATATATTACAGCCTGGTATGAAAGATATATTCATGTAACATAAAACATTAAAATAATAATAAAACATTAAAAATAATAATAATACTTTTCTTTTATATAATTTATCTACTTATTCATTAAATTTTCTATAAATATGAATAAAAAATATATCTAAAAATTTGTTTTTATCTATAATTATTATCTAACATCAGTTTTTTATAATTATTATCAACATCCATTGTTTTCTATTGTTACTTCCATTTCTTATTCTATACTCCAAAACATAGAATTATGTACACCATGAGTTTGCCCATTCCTTTTGTTCCGCAATTTAAAAAAAAAAAACCATAAAACATAAAACTTTGCTATATTAGTTCAACATAAAACTTTGCTATATTAGTTCAACATAAAACTTTGCTATATCATTAGTTCTTTGAAAATTAAAGTAACTTTTAGCTAAAATTATTTTTTTTAAATTGTGTTTTATCCACGTGTAATATTTCTAACAATAATAAATTAAATTTAAAAATTAAAATACATAAAAAAAAATTCCACTAAAATAATTACAAATCTTTAAAAATAGATGGAGGGAAAAGTTTGGCTGGTGATTTACAGAAGTAGATAACAATCGGGCAAATAGAAAATCTTTCCATTTGATAAATTAAGAAATCTTTCAATTATGATTTAAAAAATTTAATGTTGATAATTCGGATTGATGGCAGTTTTGAGTTGATAAAGTTGAAGTTCTATGAATATTACCATTTCAGTGGTGGAATTTGAGAAAAATCTTACCGGACAAATATCCTGTAACGGGGCGATTTGAATCTTTATTCCTAATTTAAACTACACCGCCTTGAATGTTCAAAGGAGGTTCTAGTTAAACCGCCTTTTAATTTACAGTACTCTGTCTTTGAATGTTCAAAGAAGCTACTAGTTTCACCTACCTTTGAATTTTATTATTGAAGGGTGGGCTAAGCTGTCGACTACCGTCTTTAGATACTTGGTGTCTGTTTTCATCTGAAAGTGGGAATGTTAGTTTATTTATGTTTGATTTTGGTTTAACAATCCTCTATAGCCTAATGAGAATAATAAGAATTTTTTTTATAAATAAAAATAACAAATTTTTTTATTTAGATGAGACGAACTTATAATGTAATTGAGAGTATTATTTTTTATATGAGATTAAAATTATATAGGATGATTTAATTTATAAGTATAGTTATATATTTTTTAATTGAAAGTAGTTTGAATTATGATTATAATTTATAAATATAATTATATATATTTTTAATTAAAAATAGTTTAGATTATAATTATAAGTTAAAATTATTTTTTAATACTAAAATAAAATCAAAACAAAATTTAAGATATTAAATTTATTGAATATTAAGACTAGAAATATTAACTTTCTTGTAAAAACTATCCAAGTTGAAATTTCCAAATAAATACTACCCACTGATTAGGGAATTTCAAATAAATACTACCCACCGATTAGGGGCGAAACATCAACAACAACATAAAAAGAAATACAATGAATATATATTTATACATTTTACAATTCAGTGACTTCGTTTTTTTTATGTTTACAGTGAATATATATTTGTACATTTTACAATTCAGTCACTTCGTTTTTCGGATTATATA
>SNQJ01S0160089.1:22332-37772 GCA_010110895.2 Picea sitchensis
CATGGCCAAAAGCAACTGGGAAGAATAATAAAACACAAAAGYMTTCATCTGGATTARCATTCACAAGAAAATCTMTGGTCGATGRCTTCYACYGTTGCAGATCAGCMTGYGCCTTCGAGMTGTGAGAGACTATCAAGGGGATTAGTTGTTGATGGGAATTAATGACWGRCYRCTCATCTRGAGGCTTGAYGTAAATCTGAGGGAGAGTGTGACTACCACTAYRTGTGCACTCTGCATTAAGGYYGGTAGTTGTCATCSTGCATGGCAATCCCATCACYATCTACTAAAATAAATTCGGGAGATCCTAGATGACGRCAGAAAGGATAGAAGTCGTACTTTCTGCAGGGATGGAAGACATTTGACGTGGGATGGACATCGAACCATYGTYGRAAGACCTATCARAGTAAGGACACTCGGGAGGGAAGATTACTCTCAAGTTAGCCTACTCCTTTTGGAATTGCTCCCRGTCRAGGAMCCTGACAGCAACKTAGAACATTAAACCAACRTTGATGTCATAGCATTAACAAYAAGATRAAGGACGRAAACACATGCAARTTCAATTTTTAAAATTCTTATTTTAACTAAGCGTCRCCCGAAATACRATAAAAATTTAAAATTTGTCCAAGTCACATTCSTACCACACATTTTATCAATTTRATTAAAAATTATTAAATCATATTCATGCCACACCTTTTACTTATCAAATACAAGATAATTTATTTTTTAATATATTTATATTTTTGGATTATATTTTTAGTATATTTTTMTTTTTATATATTTGTATTTTGTCAATTTATAATGTTGAATATTATAAAAATWTAAAKTTAAAAAAAATAATGAAAAGACARAGTATTTTTACCCAWAAACKATTMCCATATAACGTGCCTTTAGWGAATGATAATAAAATATACATTTAAGTGATAAAAGAGTGAAAATATAATATTATAACGTTTAGACASGTRTAATAAAATATACATTTAAGTGATAAAATATTATRAATGTAAAATGATAGAAAAATGAAAATGTATAATACAAAAGGTACACCCTGATCGTATRAGACAAAAATATCCTCTTCTTATCTTTCAATCCAGCGAGCTGAAGTTAAGTATGATAAGTGACGATCGAGASTTTCATGAGACAAAAARAAATCTTCATTTTATTTTCTTATATTTAATTTCAAARATTAAAATAAATAAATCCTTTTTAATCCTTCAATCGACAGAGCGAGMTAAAGTTAAGYATCATAARTGACGATCTAGAGTTTCATGAGTATTAAATGAGGTTTAATAACTCAACACGCAATATTTATGATTCAAACTTCATAGTAGAAAATGAAAATGTACAGTACAAAATGTATACCCTMAAAAAAAATTTAKTTRAACGTWTTATTTTTAWKTTTTTWWTTTTTTTTAATTTTAGGATATATAGATTATACAAATTTAATCATTTAAAGCTACARATTTAATTATTCATCATTAGATTTCTGACAAAATCAAWCTGAAAAAATTATRAAAAAAACAAYCAAAAAAATAAAACYTTTAAACTACTAAACACAAAAATATCCTCTTTCCTTTCTTTCCTTACATGAAGACACAARAGGAATCCTTTCTTATCCTTCGATCGAATGAGCAAACGAAAGAGYAAAMTATCCTCTTTCCTTACATGATGTCASAATCGAAAGTTCCATGAGTAGTAAATGAGTCTTAATAATCCAACACGCAATGTCAATGTCAATGTCAATGATTYAAACTCCCTAGTAGACTAAAATAATTTAATTTTAAAGATGATTAAAATAAATAAATCCTTTCTTATCCTTCGATCGAAAGAGCCAGCTAAAGCGAAACCATAGAAGTCACAATCAAGAGTCTCATGAGTAGAGTAGTAAAGGAGGTATAATAGCCCAACACGCAATATCAATCACTCTCATTCTCACTCCTTGACGCGTTCTAATGTTACACGTTTTCTCCATTACCTGTGAGAAATCTTTGCTTTAATCTRTTCTCTGSTCATTCTCTAGATAAAGGAAAGRGCATAGCAAGCATCATGTCGACACGTGTTCAAGTTCTGGAAAAGTGGCGACGAAATGTCCTGTCCTTTTCCCTTGGTCRSTGGAATATGTWATCCTCTTCTTTCGCATCGACGGGTTAACAAAAGTGGGGAGGTCGRGTAAAACCTGTTAGCGTAATAGTGACAAATCTGGGTAAATTGTATTGTATAAATCAAGGGCGTCATGTCTATTCAGTTTCCCCAGCTCGCTAGCAAAATCCYCCCTGTGAGAAAAAATGGAGGCAAGAAGCAGAATACTTTCGCCTGCTCGGYCAAGCTTTAGCGGCGGCTCTTCTTATTCTTCTTCTACTGCTGCCGTGGCTTCGTATTCTATCAATTTCGGCCTGGACAGATCCGCGTCGCAGTTTCGATCGTCWGGCCGTCCAATWTCACCGAAAGGCGGTGCCACCAGGAAGCCTATTCCCTGCGCTCCGCCTAGAAAGACGTGCATGTGTTCACCGACGAATCATCCAGGTTCGTTCCGTTGCACTCTTCATAGAAATACTAATAATTCCCCTGCTCCTACTACGCATTCTCAGCTGAATGCGAGGAGGTCTGACATGACGAATTCGCTGGTAAGAATCGGCGGTGTGGAAGGAGAATGGGTCAGAAGAGCCCTGACAGCTCTCATACGCCCCTCTACCCACCACATGCGAAGGAGAGCGTCTTTCCAGCCCCGGCCTAGCAGGCTCTGCCATATGACCACGGCCCAAGATGTCTCCTGAGGCTTGCATCGGGTTGTGTCCTTTCCGGATTTAGTTTTGGCCTGTTTCGCCCATCGTTCCTCTAATGGCAGACGAGTACTAAAAAGAAAGATCGGCATGTATAGTTGCAGAGTAGCGGGCAATTTCGGTTAAGGACTTCGCCGTTGATTTGGTCATCTCTGGACAAAAAGCCATAGCAAAGGAGCGTTGCTGCTTTACAAGCGTTCATATTGCGTGGTAATATACTTGATACAAGCAATAATGGCTCGGATCTTCTATGCGATGCAGTGATTAGAAAAAAAAAAAAAAAACATAAAAAATATATATATATAAAATCCAAAAAACGAAGTGACTGAATTGTAAAATGTACAAATATATATTCACTGTAAACATAAAAAAACGAAGTGACTGAATTGTAAAATGTATAAATATATATTCACTGTATTTCTTTTTATGTTGGTGTTGATGTTTCGCTTCCCTAATCGGTGGGTAGTATTTATTTGGAAATTTCAAAGAAATTTCAACTTGGATAGTATTTACAAGAAAGTTAATATTTCTAGTCTTAATATTCAATAAATTTAATATCTTAGATTTTGTTTTGATTTTATTTTAATTTAATATCTTAGATTTTGTTTTGATTTTATTTTAGTATTAAAAAATAATTTTAACTTATAATCATAATCTAGACTATTTTTAATTAAAAATATATATAATTATATTTATAAATTATAATCATAATCCATACTACTTTCAATTAAAAAATATATAACTATACTTATAAATTAAATGATCATATATAACTTTAATCTCATATAAAAAATAATACTCTCAATTACATTATAAGTTCGTCTCATCTAAATAAAAAAAATTCTTATTTTTATTTATAAAAAAAATTCTTGTTATTTTCATTAGGCTATAGAGGATTGTTAAACCAAAATCAAACATAAATAAACTAACATTCCCACTTTCAGATGAAAACAGACACCAAGTATCTAAAGACGGTAGTCGACAGCTTAGCCCACCCTTCAATAATAAAATTCAAAGGTAGGTGAAACTAGTAGCTTCTTTGAACATTCAAAGACAGAGTACTGTAAATTAAAAGGCGGTTTAACTAGAACCTCCTTTGAACATTCAAGGCGGTGTACTTTAAGTTACGAATAAATATTCAAATCGCCCCGTTACAGGATTTTTGTCCGGTAAGATTTTGCTCAAATTCCACCACTGAAATGGTAATATTCATAGAACTTCAACTTTATCAACTCAAAACTGCCATCAATCCGAATTATCAACATTAAATTTTTTACAACACATTTATGATTGAAAGATTTCTTAATTTATCAAATGGAAAGATTTTCTATTTACCCGATTGTAATCTACTTCTGTAAATCACCAGCCAAACTTTTCCCTCCATCTATTTTTAAAGATTTGTAATTATTTTAGTGGATTTTTTTTTTATGTATTTTAATTTATTATTGTTAAAAATATTACACGTGGATAAAACACAATTTAAAAAAATTACTTTTTAAATAAAAACTACTTTAATTTTCAAAGAACTAATGATATAGCAAAGTTTTATGTTTTATGGTTTTTTTTTTTTAAATTGCGGAACAAAAGGAATGGGCAAACTCTATGTTATGGTGTATAGAATTCTATGCTATGGAGTATAGAATGAGAAATGGAAGTAACAATATAAAACAATGGATGTTGATAATAATTATAAAAAAACTGATTATGATAATAATTATAGATAAAAACAAATTTTTAGATATATTTTTTATTCATATTTATAGAGAATTTAATGAATTAGCAAATAAATTATATAAAAGAAAAGTATTATTATTTTTTTTAATGTTTTATTATTATTTTAATGTTTTATGTTACATGAACATTTCTTTCATACCAGGCTGTTATATATATATATATATATGAAGGGGATATAATTTATTATTATTATTATTTTTTTTCAAGAAAAAAAACTTTCATATTTTATATAAAAAATATACATGTTTCACAAAATTCAATCTTTCCAGCATTAGTCCTTGTTTTCAAAAAAATGACTACCTATCTCCTCAAACACTATTTACATATCTTACTTCAAAATGAAAAACAAAACTCACTAGTGTGCACTTCCTTTCCACTTTCTGGCTTGATTTTTAGAAGCGGAATTCTATAGCTTCCACTTCGGATCCATCGACATACTCATAAAAAGAAAAAGCACATTCTCGAGCTCCAAGGCCTAAGAGTTCGTCTGATTCAAAATCTGATCCAGAAGCCTGGCAGGGCTTAAAAATGCTCAAAAATTAAAGTGCTCGGAATCCAACGAAACCAGCACCATTCCGTTTGTCTCGTCTTCCTTCCCTCCATCTATTTTTAAAGATTTGTAATTATTTTAGTGGATTTTTTTTTATGTATTTTAATTTATTATTGTTAAAAATATTACACGTGGATAAAACACAATTTAAAAATTACTTTTTAAATAAAAACTACTTTAATTTTCAAAGAACTAATGATATAGCAAAAGTTTTATGTTTTATGTATTTTTTTTAAATCTCAGGAACAAAAAAGGAATGGCAAACTCTATGTTATGGTATAGAATTCTATGCTATGGAGTATAGAATGAGAAATGGAAGTAACAATATAAAACAATGGATGTTGATAATAATTATAAAAAAACTGATTATGATAATAATTATAGATAAAAACAAATTTTTAGATATATTTTTTATTCATATTTATAGAGAATTTAATGAATTAGCAAATAAATTATATAAAAGAAAAAGTATTTATTATTTTTTTAATGTTTTATTATTATTTAATGTTTTATGTTATACAATACTTTCATACTGTGCTGTTATATATATATATATATGAAGGGGATATAATTTATTATTATTATTTTTTCAAGAAAAACTTTCATATTTTATATAAAAAATATACATGTTTCACAAAATTCAATCTTTCCAGCATTAGTCCTTGTTTTCAAAAAAATGACTACCTATCTCCTCAAACACTATTTACATATCTTACTTCAAAATGAAAAACAAAAACTCACTAGTGTGCAATTTCCTTCCACTTTCCGGGCTTGACTTTGAAGCGAATTCCCATAGCTTCCACTTCGATCCATCGACATACCTTTATGCGTTAGTGCTACACTTCTAGCTCCAAGGCCTAAGAGTTCATTCCGATTCAAAATCATCCGTATTCGGCAGGCTTAAAATGCTCAAAATTGCAGTACTGGAATCCAACGAAACCAGCATTCATTCCGCTTTGTCTCGCTCTTCCATTCGCCAGCCTGATTCCGGCGGTATATTTACTTCGTCAAACGGGCTCCGTATGAGAAAGATATCGCGTTTTGTCCGAAAAGACAAATAAGCAAAAAAAAAAGGAGAATGATTGTACAGTCCGTACAGGCTGACGTGGCAGCTCCTAGAGGTGACACGTGGCAGGTGACGGAGCACAGGTATGGGCAGACAACTGGACCAATCCAGGGGTGATACATGTCACCACTATAAGGGTGACACGTGGCACGGGATGACATCAGCAGCTGACAGTGCAATCACTGGGCAGGTGATGTGGCGTACGACATTTGACGCGTGGAAGACACGTGGGGTATCCAGCAATTGACACTTGACGTATTTTGGTTGGTTGTTGGTGTGCCACGTGGCACCCTGTGGTTGGTTTATGGGTTTTGGTAAAATTTATATGGCGTGCACGGGAGTCGAACCGGCGACCTCACCTCCGGGCAAAGGGCTGGCAGGACCAGGCTAACCGCTCGGCCCACGAGTGTGACTTAACAGTGATACGGCACATAATTTATTTATGTTTAAACCAATGTTTAATTGGCGGGGAAAATGGTCGGGGCTTAGCCCCAGCCCTCGGCACTTGTTATATGACATACGACCGAACCATATAACCGACGACACGGAGAGTTGGCAATAGGGACTAGCCCGTGGTCCCCGGGCAGGGCACACATGACCCGGAGCCGATCCGACGGGAGCGCGGGGGGTTACAACTGTTGGCCCGTGGGCCTATGCAAACGCCACAGAACCAAGAGCTGGAGCGCGAGGAAAGGGGCCAGCGCATAGCCCGAGGGGCTAGCGCTCGGCCACATGGCCAATATGACCAAGAATAAGGGGGCATGCGCCCAGCCCTAGGGGCTAATCTCCTAAAAATTATACAGAAGTGGGTTATTTTGTATAGTTTTTGGTTTTTATTTGTTATTTTGCCTGATATTAGTGGATTTTCTCCATTATTGGGAGATATTGGGCATTTTTGGAGCCCAAAGTTTGGGAGGAAGTTGGGGATGGATAACCAACTTCAGATCTATAAAAACCAGCCCTGTTTGAGGCCATAGAGAGGCAGTCAGAGCAGAGTTATGCTGAAGGGAAACCAAGGCAAAGCCATTTTTATGCAGGGAAGATATTGAGGAGCAGACGTTGTTGGGCCATTTCTGGGAGCTCCGGACGTTCGTTTTGCGTGTCGTTTTCTTTGCAGGGTTCTTGAGATCTGGAAGAACATGGCCAAATCAGTCTTGTAGCCAATTGGCACTGTTGCGATGTACTTTTGAGCTTTTGAACAGAAATAAAGAAGCCTTCCCCACAGAGACAAAGGCCCGAAGACGTAGGCAAAGTTGTGTCGAACTCTGTTATCAATTCTCGTTCTTATGGTTTGTTGTCTATTATTTCATTTCAGATCTACAAATGTGTATATGGTTGTCATAATTCCTCTTCTTTCCTCATTTTTTCATTAAGTTTCTCAAATGGTTAATTAACGCATGCAAAATTAAAACTCAACCATAGTCATTAAAAGATCCTACGGATCATTGTCCGCTTTTGAATTGAAGTCACCAAGAATGTGATGAAAGGACAATCTTTCGAAAACCCTGAAAGTGAGCTTTATGTCTCTCAATATTTTGGCCAGAGAAGGATTCTTGATGGAGGTTGGAGGTTCTTCCACAAGCCTAGTCAATGGCCATTTTGGAATTGCCAAAAACCTAAAGCTTAGAAAGTCTTTTTCTTTTGCTGCTTCTAAGAGGATCCACATAGCAATGAGCTCTGCTATGCTCTATTGTTAGTGCCGCCACCTGGAGTGTATCTGATGAATATGTAATGGGAATGATTGATGTAGAGGATCCCTCCACTCCACATTTTGACGAATGGCCTTGACTGGCCCCATCAAAAAATCCCCAGGGTATAGTATAGTCAATGGATGGGTGAACCTGATTTGGAGTCTTTGGCCCCTTCGGTCTTCTTTAAAATCTTCTACCATGCTTAATGTGAGAGCCTTTGTGACTTTATAGATTATATTGTTCCTTGCCCACCAAATGTTTGTAATCATAATGCTTGGTAGACCCGGTGGATCTATCCTAAACCCATGCTTTATAGCATTCCTCTTATTATTAATTATTATTTTATTATTATTATTTTAACATGTTTTTTTTGTAAATAAAAGAGAACTATATATTGATATTCACATATATATTATATACGTGTCATTACAAAATTAGGAGTCTGCCACCTTCCCTGCCACAACTAGGAAACCAGGACAGGTGGCTATCAAAAATCAAGTGCAAATGTAATTGTTTGGACATGACAGTAAGAATGTCCAACTGACAAAAAAGATCATAGTGATCGACTGAGCAGTGGCCATGGTCGACTTTCTTACAGAGCTCACAGAGAATTTCAATTCTATGCATAATTGACTAAACCAAAATAAAAACATTAACCTACGGGAGTTATTCCAAGTGCGAGCTCGGGCTCGGTCGGCCATGGGTGTTGTAGGCTGGGACAAATATTTATCTGCAGGTTGGGCATCGTTTTCTTGCGGGAGTTGTCGTCGTCACGTCGAACAGGAGGTCCAGACGCCGACCCAGGAATTTTTGAATGTGAGCTCGGTCATCCATTTTCTGTCACAACTCGAAGATGAGCTGAAGGTGCTCGTCTGGAAGATGAATTGGGGTGGGAGGAGGCGGCTCCTCCATCAGATCTGCATCAAATTTTGCATCCATCGCTTCCATTGTTGCCAATGGAGTAGCCAGTTGGGAGGAATTTCTTCCTCTGCCACACATTCTCTAGTGCAATAAAAATGGTCTGGAGTGTGGGTGTTGGGTTGGGCAATTCTTGGGCGAAGGCTAGGCAGAGGGGAAAAATTCTCGGGAGGGAGAATTTTCTCCTTGAAAGAGAAGCCTCCAGGGTCATTGGTGGGAGTGGGGGTGGGGGACTGTGGTTGTTGAGGCCGAGTATGGCGTTGGTCGAGACGACTGGTGATTATGAGGGCTAGCTGAGAGGGGTCGAGTCGATTTCGTCTAGTAAGGGAATTGTAGTACAGTGTGCCCCTTCTAGACTTGCCCCTCTCTCTGGGCATGGTGTGAGGGTTTAGGTGAGACTTGGGCCGGATGAACAATAGAGTAGTGACTGTGGGCGGCCAAACAGTCAATCACATGGCAAAAATGATAAGGGAGAGCCAATGAATTGTCGAGCACAGGGCGAAGAGAACATCGAGGAGCAGTCGGGCACAAGGTAGGGGAGGAATGAGAGAACGGTTCAGAGCACAGGCCTTCATAGTGCCTAGCGAATTGACATGGGCAGGAGCCATGAAGGTCGAGGTGACTGCAATCCTGGTGCAAGTACCTTGCTTGGTACGCCCAGCCTGGTTCGCACGAGGTTGCATTAAGTTTCCTTAGAGTACCCAACGCACTACCATTAATCCATGATGAGTGCGGGTCATTCAGACTAGAGGGAAGGGAGGCTAGCAGCAGGGCTTAATATCCCCCTACGCGGCCTAATTCCACCTGGATCCCATTGTGTTCCACCTGTCACCCAATCCGGGAGAGGGTAATCCTGGAGAGCCATCTCCCTACATTGAAGAAAAAGCTAGGAGCTCTCGGATTGACTTGAGTCAATGTAGATGTCTTCTTGAGTGTTTACTCCCTAATTTGCTAGCTTTTATGCCACCTTGTTGGTCTCATGTCTTATGTGTGAGGTAATTAGAGTAAGGGTTGGCCTAAGAAAAGATTTCATGCTGTTAAGGGGCCCAAGGAGGCGTCAGCTAGGGGTGATTTTCTTTGGGTCCTTTCCTGTAATGATTTTGGTGGCGAGATTGATGATGACTCTGGAATCCCCTTCTATTATTAGACAAATAAGTTTGTGATCTAAATACATTTGGATCCCTTTGATTAGTCCCCAGATTTTTGTTAAGTTATTTGTGTCATGTCCTAGATTCTCTACTATTAGTTACTATATTTGGCCAACGATGTCCCGAATAATAGCTCCATACCCAGAGAGACTAGGATTGCCTTTGGAGTCACCATCAAAGTTGACTTTATGGAAGCCTGGGGGTGGAGGAATCCAGGAGGAGGGATTGGGAGATGAGGCTTTTGGGGTTGGGTTCTAGAGAGAGAGAGTGGGGATCAGGGAGAAATCCCAAGAGCTTAGAATTGAGGTTTCAAAAGGGGCTGAAGGGAAATCTTCATGGGACCAAGGGTGGAGTTTGAGAGTTTCCAAAATATTCTTGTGTATGTTGGTCCAGAAAACTAGGGGGGGAGGCTTGAGAATGGAATATTCTTCTATTTCTCTCTTTCCAAAGTTTCCAGACTATGAATTCGGGGAGGAGTTGCCATATTCTATTTAAGATGGTACTTTTGTAGGAGCCATCTCCCCAGTCTTTGATAGTGTTAATGATGATATTTCTTTCCCGATTGGTCCTTCTCATTCTTTGGGCAGCCTGGGTCCAGATTAGCTCGTTGTATGGGCAGTGATTAAGGAGATGTTCCATGGTTTCTTCCTACTACTGACACAAGTGGAAAATTGAGGGTCCTATGAAGCCTCTTCTCTTGAGGTTGTCCCATGTTAAGATTTTGTTTTGAACCAATAGCCAGAGAAAGGTGGAATTTTTCGGCCAGAGTTTGGATCTCCATATTGTTGTCCATATATGCTCTTTTTTATTGTTTTGGAAGTTTTCGTGCAAGCTGTAGCTTTCTTTGAGTGTAAAATTTCCATTGGGAGTGTACCCCCATCGAAGAATGTCTGGGTCTGTGCTGATCTGGATTTTCCTTCGTTGGATCATTTCTTTCCAATGTTGTAAGTCATAGTCTTCTGCCACATGGAGATCCTGAGTTGTCTCTTTCCATCTGCGTCAGGGGGGGTTGATGGAGGTATTCAACCAAATATATGCCACTTTGAGGGAGGGGATATCTTGAATGTGATATGTATAGGGTCTTAGATTATTCTCATTCTACAAGGGGGGAATCAGTTGCTAGGAGTCCGTCCAAAAAAGTGCACTCTGACCATTTCAGATTTCCCAAAAGGCGTGTTCTTGTACTAGTGGGCGATTTTTCCATGCAACATTCCAGATGTTGGATCCCTGGACCTTATCCCGCATTTGAATGAGGTGATCTTGAGGAGTGTTTGGGGCATATTTTTGTTTCTAGAGTTGGTCCCAGAGCTCTGATGGGGATTTGAGCCATCGCCACCAAATTTTTGCGCCCATTTTTCTGTTTAGTTTTCTTGGATCTCGTATGCCCAGACCTCCCATTGATTTGGGCTTGCAAATTTTATCCCAGTTGACCAAAGCCCACTTTTTGTTGGGATCGTGACCATGCCAGAGGAAGTTCCTATGGAGGTTTCTTATTCGTTTTATGACAGATTAGGGTGCAGCAAGGGCTGAGAAAAGATAAGTTGGGAAGGCTTGAAGCACAAATTTTAAAAGAGTGAGTCTAGCTAAAAGGTTGGGGAAACGGAAAGTCCAGTTGCTTAGGCGGTTGGAGATTGAGAGCATAAGGGAATCCCATGAAATGTTGTGAGCGGTTGAATCTGAGAGTGGGAGTCCCAAGTATTGAGAAAGTAGGGAGCAAATTGGAATATTTAGCAGATGTGAGATATGTTGATGGATAGTTGCATGTGTGTTGAAAAAGAAAACTTGAGATTTGTCCAGCTTGAAGGAGGTTCTTGAGGCTTCATTGAAGTCATTGAGAATAGATCTTATCTTACTGGCTTCTTGGGCAATGGGGGTGTTTAGGAGCATGGTGTCATCGACAAATTGGATGTGCGAGGAAAATGGTTGGAGGCCATGAAGATTAAGGCCTTGAAGTGATCCATTCTGGATGGATGCTTTGATGTAGCGGCCAAGGCCTTCAATCATTATAACAAAAAGGAAGGGGGATAGTAGGTCTCCTTGCCTTATGCCTCGGGTCGGGGTGAACGGTTGGGAGGGAACACTGCTAACCAGGATTGAGAAAAATGTTGAGGAGGTGAGGTTCAATATCCAGGAGATCCAAACTTTGTTGAAGCCAAAAGCTTCCAGAAGGGCATTCATGTATTTCCAGCTTAGTTTATCAAAATCTTTTGAGAGGTCCATATTGAGTAACATACCTGGGGTGCGATTTTTTTTGAGAGAGTGGATGATTTCATGGACCAGAATAACATTTTCCATTATTTTCCTACCTTCTACATATTCAGATTCTTCTTTGGAGATGATGAAAGGGAGAATGGGTTTTAGCCTCAGAGCTATGACTTTGGAGATGATTTTGTATATAACATTGCAAAGCGTTATTGGTCTGAAGTTCTTTGGATTGGTGATTCTTTCTTCCTTGGGTATGAGAGTGAGGAAAGTGGCATTTAGTGCTGGAAGGACTTTGTTGGAAATCTTGGATTCCTTGACAACTAGCCATACCTCTTCACGTAGCATAGGCCAAGAGTAGTGCAAGAATTCGGTGGTGAAACCATCTGGGCCTGGAGCTTTTCCCTTGGGGAGATCCTGCACTGCTTGATCTACTTCAACTTGCGATATGGGTCGCATTAGGGTCGCATTCTGTTATGAGGAGATTAAGGTTGGGATGTTCTAAGTGACACTGTCAATTGTTGGAGTCCTATCTGTGAGGGGCTCTGAGAGTAGATCTTTGTAGTAGTCCCGCAACTCATTTGTTATTTCCCCATGGGTTAGGATGGTATTACCTTGGTTGTCTTCCATATTTGTAATTCGGTTGATGAAGCATCTGTGGATCATGGATATGTGGAAGAATTTGGAATTTTTATCCCCCTCTTTAAGCCATTGAACACGGGATTTTTTCTTCCATAAGATTTCCTCTTGCTTGTATATTTCTTCCAGCTGCCTTTTGAGGGTATACTCTTCTTGTTGTTGTTGGGCATCTATATGGCATGTTTGGATGTTCCTCTTCTAGATGTCTTCAAGTTTTTGTTCTAGTTCTTTTTGATCATGCAAGATGTTTCCAAATGCTTCTTTGTTCCATTGGCGCAGCTGGTGCTTGAAGTTTTTTAGCCTTTGTTGGAATCTGTACATTCTAGTGTCATGATGGATCTATGCATTTTCCCACCATAGTCAGGATAAATCATGAAAATTCGTGTGGGATAACCAAAAAAATTCGAACCTGGAGGGTTTGAGATTTGGAATGGTTATCGTGTCTATCCATAGTTGGACTGGCCAATGGTCTGATCCTGCTTTTGGGAGAATGTTGGCTTCGACCATTGAGCCTTCTAGTAGAAGAGTTTCTGATATTATGAAGCAATCCAATTTGCTTGCAATTTGTTGGGGGCCTAATCTCCTGTTGGACCAGGTGAAGGTGCCATTTCCTATTTCAACGTCGACCAATTTGAGGTTGTTTATGAGTTCCTGGAGTTTTGAGTTGTCCTTCTCTAGGTGCCTCTTCCCTCCTATTTTTTCCTCAAGAGTGAGGATGTTGTTCAAGTCTCCTCTGATTATCCAGCATTTTTTCCCAACAAGAGATCCCAGATAGGACATGCTTATGAGGAAAATTTTGTTTTCTTGGATGCTTTGAGAGCGTAAGCATTGGTGATTATTCCATCTTTGTCAGATCATATTGCTTGGTAGTGAGCAGTTATAATGCTTTTCGTAGAGAGTGCTTGTTCTATTATCACCGTGGTTGGATTCCAAAGAATGACGAGTCCTCTTGCAGCTCCTTTCGAGTACAGATGATAATAGTTTCTTTGTCTCCATCATCTTTTGAATATGTCATCCACTATTTTTTCTGCACATTTTGTTTCTTGTAGCAATATAATGTTTGGGTCTTCATCTTTTATACAGTTTCGAAGAATACTTTGCTTGGATCTTCCATTTAAGCCTCTAATGTTCCATGTGACATTTTTCATCATTAACAGTTGGGGGGGTGAGAGAAGGAACTTTCCGAGAGACGTTGGATTTGTCCCGAGTTGACCATGTAGTTACCTTCCTCCTTTATCAGTTGTTGAACATATTTTTTTCCTCATCTTTTGATTTCCTTGGGGATTTTCCTGGGATCTGCGTTTGGATCAGCACCTATACCTAGCCTGGAAGTGGCTCCAGCTGTAGAGTCTAGGAAGACCTTGTGGACTTTTCTGAGTTGATCATCCGAGATGGTTTGGAGATCCTTTTTGTTGAGCGCTTATTCTAGCTTATCTAGATCTATGTCCGCCAACTCCTTCTCATTCAACTTCATTATCGTATCCTCTTCCATTGTTTGGCTCTTTCTTGGGATCAAGGTGGCTTGAGATTTTGGATTGATTATATGCTTTGTGCGTGGTTGTTGCTATTTTTTTCCTTTCTTTTGTTGTTTCCCCTATCTACTGGGAGATGGGGGTTTTCTATCTCTTCTGTCTCTGGAAGATGATTGAGGGTGTCAAAGGAGTTGGTGTTGGAATTTCTTCGCCCCCCTCCTTGGTGGGGTTTCTTCTGTGTTTTCTTTTTGCGATTCTGGACCTGTGTGAACCCATCTTTCATTTTCTCCTCTATTTCTAGTTTGGCTGAAGCATTGAGGGGGCGATCCTTGAAAAGGTGCCCATGCTCATGACATTTCCTGCAACGAAATGGTATGTGTTCATAGTCTATGGTCTGAGCCCATTCCTCATCCTGGTATTCTAGTGTGACTGAACTTGGTAAGGATTTTGATGTGTCCATGTAGACACAGATTCTTGCATAAGATGTGTATTTCCTTTGCTTGGTGTCTTCTGAGGACTTGGCATGCCTACCAAGAGTGTTGTTGATGCTCGCTAGTATCTCTTCTAGCCAAAACTCTTGAGGCAGGGAGTAGAGTCGGATCCATACTAGGGCATAAGAAAAAATTTATTTTTCAGGGTTGAAGCGGTTCGTCCAGAAGCGTAAGTATGGGCTCGTTGAGTTGTAGAAGTATGATCCACTTTCAAAGATGAGTTCTTTGTCTTCCAAGTTGTAGAATATCACTGTGAAAAACCCTTTGGAGCTTAGCTAGAGCTCATAGTATCCTTTCGGAGTCCACCACATTTTGATCCAATGTGCTAGGTCCCTTTCCGAGGGCCAGAGTCCAAGAAATTTTCCAATGAGTGCATGATCCCTCATGAACTGGGTATGCTCGCCTACCCTGGTTGATTTTATGACATATTTTGGCGCTATTGGTGTCTGTGGGATACATTTTCCCGCTACCCAGGTTCGAGAGGCTTTTGGATGTGACGATTTTGCGTCCATGCTCATACCTATGTCTCGTCCAGTCTCTTCGTGCAGGATTTGGTCCCGTATATGCGGTGAGGGTTCGAAGGGCGGTCGACACAATCTGGAGCTTTCCGTCTTGTGCACGAATGCATTCTGGTAAGAGGGGGATTTCACCCCTCCGTCTTCAGTCATCTTACTATGTCAGGGAATGTGGTAGGGCATGTGCACCCGACATGAAAAGAGGAGATCTGGTGGTGCCAGGTCGCAAAGGCGCGC
>SNQJ01S0160091.1:0-20637 GCA_010110895.2 Picea sitchensis
GATCCTTCTAGAAGCGGAAGCTTCTATTAGGTCTTCTTACATCCGCCTTATTCTATTTTATTGAAAGGTCTTATTAATATTGACCTTTATTACATCCGAATACATTAATCTACCTATGTGCGGGTTAGGACCTTAACAAACCATACAAAAATGGAAGGATTTTTTGTATTTACACAATACATGACAATATGATTGAGCAAGATCATTTTCAAAATCAACATTACCCCTTGAGGGTAATCCTTCAAATACATTACAATACGCAATGGACAATATTAAATAGGAGCTCATGAAAAACCTGTATGTCTTCATATAGTTGGATATTTGATAAGGTATCTCATTTGAGATAATCTCAGCCCGGTCAGATATCACTTCCTTTCAAAAGGAGAAATATAGCACATATAGAACATACCTTGGGATATGGGATGTGGATTCTTGTCCCATTAGCCATAGGAAAATCCAAGAGAAATCATGATATGACTATGATAGTAGGTTAATATCAAATTGAGTACTATCAACCGACATTGTATCATATCACGCCAAGAAATCCTTTAATAGGTCCCCACCACCATCCTGTGATTCTAGAAAGGAATCAACTTAAGAAATCCATAGGAATTTTTTTTGGGTAGGAATTCAAATAATTATTCTTAATATATTTGGAGTCAGGAGAACAAGGTTGTTTCCTTTCGCAGGAATTAAAATTAACCTATGCTTTGATTCTAATCTACTCGTGCATAAGGAAACTTAAACTTTTTCTCTGAATTCAAAGGCTTTAGGCATGAAACCAACCTTTAGTAGACGAATTTTACAAATATTTCTATAAAATGTTTTCTCTAGAGAGAGGCTTGAGCAACAATGATATGCAGTAGACCAATGGAAATTCTTGTTCTGAAGAGTGAGAGAGTTTACAGTGTCTCCACATAATGGTTCATTTCTTCTTCTAGATGCCATATTTCCCACTTATTTAGATATTCTTTGATATGCATGAAATTTATCAATATGGGTTACGGATATTAACTTGTTTAAAGGCCTAATTAATAATTAATCATTAATGATATATACTTTCAGTATGTACAATTCCTTTAGCAACACACATGAATCATAAATAGAAATTATCCTTGATACGAAAGTGCTCCATAGAAAATTGGGATAATTAATCCTCCTTTAGTGTTGATAATCATATTTTTCCTTGAGAGACAAAACGTTATAAATGAACCATAATTGCCTCGAAAATGATGAATTATTTTCCAGTGTGAGAATACATTAAGTATAGGGCTCTTGGTGTATGAAAAGAATGGAGAGATAATTCTTGTGGAGATATGAGTTATGCATAGGAATGGGTTAATGTAAATTTCTCCACATGATATGTGACTTTAAATCGGCTATAGGACTCTACAATAGATAGGAACAAAGGTATGATTAATTTGGGGAAAAGGTGATGCGGAGGTAGAGTAATTTGAAAAATGACTAAGTATGGATTATCACAGAATGTAGGAGTGTAGGATGTTTAGAAAAATCATAAAGTGTTGGAGGAAAATAAGGATTTTGGAAGTGTAGAGAGCAAAGTGGGGATTGTGGAATTGAGAAGGAAAAGTTATGTATTAAATTCTCCACATAAGAAAAGGTTGAAAATAATGTAAGTGTTGACTCATGCAGAAGGGTGAGTATGCACAAAACAGAGTATGTGGAATGTGAGGAAAACACCTCAAGGAAGGAATCTTTGAATGGGAAGGAATCTGCACATGGGATGGAATCTCTGCATGGTGGAAATCATAAAAATGACTAAGTGTTGAAAACATATGATTTCTTCCAATAAGTAATATAGTTGACTATGAGACTTATATGGAGTGTGAAGGACTATGGATTGGAATGGGAAGAGGATTTCTATGTCTAGTGATACTTATCACAAGATTAAAGGTTATGACACAAAAATGGATCAACAAGGATCTCCATGATGGTCTAGTTGGAGGTCAATTTGTTGGAGAAACCACATCTCATAAAGTATTGAGAGCTAGATACTATTAGCCTACTCTTTTATTATATGTTTATGTGTGTGTGAGGAAATATAGAACTTGTCAATTAAGCATGAGGAGGGAAAAGAAAAAATAAATCACGTTACAACCTCTTACGATTAGTAGACATTTAGAGTAGTGGGATATCAATATTATAGGGGATATTAACCCTCATTTGTCAAACACACATAGATACATTTTAATCATAAAAAATTATTTTACCAGGTGGTATAAAGCTATTCCTATAATGTAAGAAAACGAAAAGGTGGTCATTCATTTTTCAGAAAAAAAAATTAATCACAAGGTTTGTGGTTCCTTTTATAGTGTTTTTGGTAATGATCATTATTTATATCAAACTTTATTTTTTGAGTTTGCATTGGATAATGGAATAATTGTGTGATATTTAGCCAACTATTATACACAATGTAATGGAGTGGTTGAATCAACTAATAAAAATCTAATTCAAATTCTAAAAAAAGGAAGTGACAAAAAACTATAGGAATTGGCATAATGTTATGCCCAATTATCTCTAAGATGATAGAGTTACTCCTAATAAGACATTGGTTACCTCACCTTATTATATTTTCGATGGGAAATAATTTATTCTTCCAACCAATATTTACCTACCATCCCTATAATTATCTCGGGATTCGAGGGTGCAACCTTCTTTTGTCCTTAAAAAATTAATTGGTATATTAGTCATGTTGGAAGAAGAGAGGTTTTAGCACTAGGAGTTGTTCCTAGACTACTTTAAGAGAAATCCTATTACCCATTTAGTTCTCAAGTGACCAAAATGGTTTAAATAAAGTAATATGGAAAGAATACGAGAATATTTGAGATGAGTTCTCCAATACAATCCAATAATGGTCTATGTCCTAGCACGAAGGGATAACACAACATTTGATTAAACTAAAAAAATGTGAATGAAACTAAATTTAACATAAGAAACACCACCATGAATCAAACAATATCGCTTCCATCTCTAACTGAATAATTCACTAAAGAATATTTCCTAACTGAGAACCTCTCAACCAAGAAATACATAATTCTTTAATGGATATAAGATTCATGTAATAAAACAATTATCACATAACATCAAAGAAGCTATAAATGTACCATATATACATATAATCCCATCAAAGAAAGAAGAAAAGAGTAGAACTGAAGAAGAAAAAAGATGGCTAATCATTCATTGTATTAGAATCTTGTAATCTAGATACACATAGTTTTCATATGTAGAAGTTCAAAAAACAGATAAAACAGTCTCAAATATCTCAAATTCCAACCCCTTATTAATCAAAATTCCCTCCTATATATCCCATATATTCTTTGTATGCTAAGGGGGTCGAATAAGAGATAGTTACATTAGATTCCCCCCTAGTTAGGAATTTGTTACAATAAGTTACAACAAAAACGGTTCCAGTTCCTATTTTTTAGGATATTGTCTTATGCCATTGATATATTCTAGAAAAAAATAATTTTCTTGATATTGGGATGAGACAAATGTTCTGCATGTCCTCCTTAAGCCTCATAAGAATCCCTTTGAGCTGCCACCTTGAAATGAAGGAGAATCTTACTAATTATATTGTTCTACAGTGAACTGCTAAATTTTGCTACAAAAGTTTCTGTAGATAATGTTTTTGAATTTTCTCCCAAATGGAGAATTGGTTTGGGATGATATTTTGTTAGAAGATAAATGAAACTATTATGCTTCTCCACACCAAATTTTGGAAAAACCCAGTTTGTATTTTTCAAGGTATGATGAAAATGAGATTTCGCAACATGACAAAATTTGTTGCGGAATCTCTATGTATGCCAATTTCATAGCAAATTAAGATTTCACTGTGGAATCTCTATAAATGCATATTTCTATCCTATCACAAAAAATTTCACTTTTTTTAATGCTATCCATACTTCCTCTCCCTAATTAACTACAAAAATATTTTTGAACATCATAACTAACTTTCTTTTAATGATCAAACATATATTGAGTGTTACCAAATAAGATTCTTCATCATTCTATTAGTTACAAAGTTGCAAAAATGGAATTTTCTCAGTATATGTTAGTTGGAAATAGCTTGTACTAGCACATCCAAACCAATTTTAGCATCCCTTTCTTCCATCTGGTGCAGCTTCCTCTTCAGAACTCTATTTTCCTTTTGTAGCATCATTTTTTGTCTCTATGCATTCTTTAGTTTCTTGTGGAGGTACACGGACCCTTATACCATGTTTCTGTTGTTGTCAATGGATTTCTCACAGTCATCTAGGTGCACAACTATATTCTTCTTTTGCTTGCCAGGTTTCGTGACTATCAATAGGGGTAAAATGATTATGGTGAGCATAGATAGTGGCAAGGTTTTAATAGGGTACAAGGAATACGATAGGTTTAGTCAAAGCATAGGGTTTCAACAACAGGTAAAATGTTTTGCAGTAAGTTGGATTTTTTGCAGCAGACCAAAATTTGGTAGGGAATAAGGTTAGAAAAACATACCCTTGATAGTATGGGAAGTATGGTCAGCAAAGAAGGCTTTGATATCAATCAAGGGAAAGACTTTTGAAATTTTGGGCAAAAACAGAGTTTTGGAAGCAAACAAGGATTTTTTGCAGTGAAACAAGTTCAAATTGTTTGGTGACTGCAACATGATCCAAGAGCTCACTTTTGATAATAAATCGTGATGAAATGACCCTAATTACCAAGATCTATCATCTATTCTCCAAAGACTATCTATAAACCTAACAAAAATAGACAAAGAAAAAAATAAAAATAAGGGTGACTTTTAGTACATTTCATGTGCCAACATTGGATCCACAGGGGATGGAGACCTCCTTGTGAGGATCCAAGAACCTATGTAGTTCCTGTTCCTTTCTCAATACCTGAAACCAATCATCAACAATTATATATTACATATGAAAACCAATCATAATGCAACAACCAACATATTGTTCCATTGGGCATGGATTCATTATTATTGATCTACTGCAAACCAGGAAACTGAAAACAAAATGCCCGAAATCAATCTTATTTTCTACACAACCCTACTTTAACCAACTTTCAAAAATTCTCAGGTGTAAGAAAACTTCCATAATAGCCATGTAAGTAGATTTATGACTGATATAATCTCATATTTGCAACTGAATAATAAATAATAACATAGATATATCAGCAACCATAGAAAATTCTCAGGAAAATCATATTCACCTTGATAAGAAGGTGGTATGATAAATTTTGAAATCTTCAAAAAACTTGAAAAATAAGACTCCATCATAACTGTTAATGGGTCTTCAAAACCAAGATCAAAAACCTCTTCATCCAGAAGAGATGATTGTCACTGCATGAATTCTCTTTTATAAGAAAAAGGTGACCTCCTTGTTCCTTCAACAACATCTGTTGGACATTATGTATACTAAAACTATCAAGAACGATAATTTTTTATTCAACAAAATGATCACATGATAATTGCATAGCAGGAGTTAAAAAATCCCTACTATGATCATCTCAAGGTATATAATCATATATACAATAATTCTCTACAAAATTGTCAAGGTCATTTAAATAATGACCACAAGCATAATCTATATCAATAGAAAAATAAGAAAATGATGTAGAAAACTGTCCCAAATCTGATTTATTCTCACATCCTTCCTCCCTCTCCTGTGCATGCAAATCTTCAACATAATCCTAATCTCGAAGTCTATTACAAGCCCAAAAGTTCTCCTCAATTTCTTCAGCATAAAAAAAAACCTGTGATAATGATGAAGATGTCCTTTCTCTCAGAAAAAGGAGAAGATCTGGGTGTTGAGTTGTTATATAGTAAACAATGGAAGCAATTTCAGAACGTCGGATCTCCAAAGGCATGCTACAAATAAAACTGTAAAACCTCATGTTGAATGTAGTAAGAACTTCATCCTTCTCTCTCCTCAAGGTATAAAACTTAGTTAAGTATTGATAGGATTCTTTGTCTCCCCAATATCTTGAAAATGCACAATATAACTCAACCCATGAACCAGTAGAACCAAACTCAATATTTTTAAACCACAAAGCAAAATCCCCAACCAAATATTTGGAAAATAACCTCATGACAACATCCTCGTGCATGATTTCCAGATTGTCAATGAAATTTTGAAAATATCTTAAATGATTCTTAGCTATGATATGATCTTCCCCAATAGAAAGAGGCAAATATTCTAAAAAATTGGTAGGGTAAGGATGAAGAGTAGATGGCAGATTTAAGGGTTTAAAATTTTTCTCTCTAATTCTAGACTGAACATTAGTGGGCTAAGCACTAGTTACAACAGGTTGATTGAAAGATATAATAGAGTTTGGAGGAGGTAAACCAACTTTATAATCCACTTGGCTATAGGGATGATCAATTTCAAGAGATATTTGGATATAGAAATCATTCTCACATGGTTTGGACAAAGGAAAATGATCAAAATCAATGATGCAAGAAGAGGATAAATATTCTTGTTTCAAGGAGGGATATACAACAGTGGGTTGATGGTCATCCAAATAGACAAAGAAAAGGATGACTCTTTTGATATTTTAAGGAAAATACAAGAAATATATGATGAAAAATAAAATAAGTTCCTGAAAGAAACTTATGATTTGATACCTAGACTTTCTATATATTCCTTTCATATTTTTTTGTCTTAGCTCATTCTTCAGTGGAGTCTTGTGACTGATTTGAATAATGGACAAGTTATACAAGTGTGTGGTGTAATATCCCTCAGTCGAACCCAATTGTAAATTTAATGTAAGTGTACTTAAGATGGTGAGTTGTTTTGACATCATTTTTTTAATGCACGTTTCATGGCATAGTGTGCACATGTACTACGCAGTAAAATGATGTAGTGTGCACATAACCAGATATCACACGTAGTAACTAAAGTGCGTGCAATATGGGGGCCAACGAACCTCATGTATATGATATGTATTATAGGTTGTTGAGCCACTTATTATAAGCTGGGATGCTTATGTTTTGGAATTACGCCAGTGCCCCTAGATGTTAAAGGCTAGTGCGCCTATTTTGTATATGTTTCATGATTAATATAAAATACATTGTTGCGCGCAGACCGACCATGATAAAAGATATGGGGGACTAAAATTCACCATTTAGGGAAAGGGCTAAGCTAGAGAGCTTAAGCCAAAAAGGAATATTATATTAATATTTCTTAAAACATAAAGTATGGATAATTATTTTATCCTAAGTTCTAAAGTTCGGTACAAGTGGACCAAAGTAGCTTCCAACATGACAAATGTCAAGTTGGGGACATGCATACATAGTGTGGGTACTTATCTCTTTGAACACCTTCACCATCATTCCGAAGAACATCCTTACCATCATTCTCACCATGATTCTTACGATCATCTTGCCCATGACTCTTTCCATCATTTAGTCATCTAGTCAATGATTCCATGACCATTTTCACTCAGGCAATCAACTATCCTTCGGACATTCATTTCATAGTATCTGAGCCTGTTTCCATAACCATTTCCTGTTGGTCTACCTGGTTAGCTTGGGAGAGGGATTGAATAAGCGGGTTGTCAATCCCGTGGGAAATTTAAGAGGCGGGTTGTCAGGCCCGTGAGCAATTCTATGAGCTAGAGAATTGCTAGAAATTTATGTCCTGAAGGTGCTAAATTGTAGCTACAGTGCTCTGAGACATCATGTCCAACCTGTTGCTAAAGCCCTGGAAGGAAGTGGGGAAACCGAGGGGATGTTGAGCAGAGAAGGGGCACACTTCCTTGGGTGGGACATGCATGTGGGGAATGAGAGGCTGTAGGATGTTAGTTGAGTGAGCACCTGAGATGGATTATTTCCTATTGTCCATGAGCCTTTATCCTGGTTAGGAATCCCTTTACCCGGGTGGAGTTTAGTCCCATCTCAGGGGTGACTCACTGTTGAGAGTGATTAATTGTGTAGTCTAAGGCTCAAAGGTTCGTGGACGGTCTGTATGCAGTTGGTGACAATATTTCCAAGATAAGTATCAATCGTGTGATAAATTTACTTGTTGCATGGTTATTTACATGCTTATGTTACAGTTTATCATATGTGTGATTATAATTATCTGTATGTTTATGGGTATTTCCCTGTATATGCTATATGTCTTTTTTTATTGTTATTTCAGTATGAAATCGTATATTTACAGAATGCAATTGTTTGTTTACGTCATATGTAAAGCTTTCGCAAGAGTGTTGAATGTATATGTTACAATTGCATGCAGTTTGAAGAGAAAATTTATATGGCATAGCTCAGTTGAATACTGGGTATGTTACAGTATGTTCCGCAGTGAGAGAACGTAAGTGTTCCCTCGTGTAGCCTAGCCTTTGTAGGATGTGAATGTTACAAATACAGTTTCAGAGCTAAGTAAAGCATCTGAGGGGTGGCATGCACAGTCAATGTGAGGCTGGGGGTGTTATAGTATGGTATCAGATATTTAGTTCCAACATTGAGCCTGGATGGCCCGGAAAGATTCAGTTGAAGTGAATATTCACAGAAGATTAAATTTCGAAGTGGCCAAATTTTCAAGTCACAGAGCGTCCAAGGAAAATATTGGCACCGCGCGGAAAATGTTGTCGTGCAGGTGTGCATGGTAAATTGTGGCGCTGCACAGAAGAGTATTGTGTGTGGATGCGCACACTAAGTTTAGCATATGCGCGGTGAGCACACAAATAGTAATGTGCATGTGGTGTGCATAGCATTTCAAAACACAGAGGAGTTGGTTGGTGCTTGCATAGTATGAGTATAAGTTATCTCACGACATTGTAGTCAATGGTGCGCGTAGAATATTGTGCGCAGTGAGGCATATTGAACTTTGGCATGGTGAAATGCATTGGGAGAAATACATTTGGAATATCAGTGTGCGATACCAAAAATATGCACAGTGGATATTGGTGCACAACACAAAAGTATTGCACGCAAGTTATTGGTGCGATGGAGAAGAAATGGATAGGGGATATAGGTGCACAGAAGAACGATTTACCTTGTACTGTTGTTGTGCACGATAAATATGGGTGTATAGGTTGAACTTTTGTGCGCGTGAAGTCGTTTGGAAGGCGATGAGTTTGATTTAATAGAAAATTTGTATGATATTAGAGGAAAAAGAAACACACAACTGCATCAGTGCATTATTTATAATGAATTCAGAGTTGGTTGTGAAGAAATAAATATAATCTAAATTGTTAAGCCAAGAGCATTTCAGCGAAGAATTTTGAGCTTTATATTCCTTCGATTCAGATAGATGGAAGTGAAATATAAGCTTACAAGAAAAACATACTATGAAAGAAAACAAGAATCATAACACCACCAGTTAGAATCTTGTAATAAATAGTCCAAAGTCTGCTTCTGCATTTATATAATCATATTAATCCTAAAATTACAAAAAAGGGAATGATAACAGTTATCATATTGTAAAAGGACTGTTTAAGAACATGCCTATCATCTCTGGATTCCCTTATCTCTGCTATCCCCTTGTTCCAAAATTCATCGAAATATACCTAATTTTAGTTGACGACTCATTTCATCTTACCGATCTCCTCCTTTAAAGAATCTAATCAGACTGATTGATTTTCTCCAACACTTTCGGTCGTTTTAGCTGTGGTTTCCTTCTTTTGTCACTTTCTCCTTTTCTTCTTAGAAGCTGGCCTATTGATGAATAAATCCTTCATAGTGGGATTCAACCTGACTTCCAACTGTGAGTCAATAGACAGCTCTGTGTGGAATTTAGTCAATAGAATGTGAGAAAGTACCCTTTCCTCCTTATTCGTAGGAAAGTCTAGCATATTACCTGAATAACTAGTCTCATTGGATTTAGCCTTGTCCATGTACCTCAGTTTGTGGATACCAAAATGATTTTACAGAGAGGAGAAAGCCGAGAAATTTGGATACTACTCCATTTATGGATAAACTGATGTCTCCATACTTGAGGATTGGTAGTTATAGAATCCCAATTATGAAGCATAGATAGACTGCGTACAACTGTATTGGGTTTCCATGCTGGGATAATCCATTTCAAATGATTAGCTTTTGAGTTCGTTATATGGCAATGTTCAACTGACGTCATATAGTTGTGAAGTATCGAACAAGTGAAATGGGGTGATCTGATTAGCCATTGCCCATTCCACGAGTGGTGGTTTTGACATTTTGAAACACATGATACTGCGTCTTGGCAAAAGTGGTTTCAGAAAACCACATTTTTCCTAGATGTATCTCTAAAGGCACTGTGTGTCTATGTTCTCAAGACTTGGGTCTTATCTAGAATTGTCATGGTGATAACACTAGGAAGTTAGGAGAGATAATTCTGATGTATATAATGAACCAAAATGGTTCATATTTTCATGAATTGTTGAATTGTTAACCTGATAAGTTTCGATGGCTACATGTTTTGCAGAATTAACAACAACTAGATCAGATCAGATCGGTGTAGAGTCCATAGGAATGGAAGAGGCACATGAGAATTACAATCATCCATATGAGAGTAGAGGGATGGATGTCCATTTGGGCATTGAAGGAACAAACTCCAATGGACATGGAGAAGAAAGGAATGAAAACATGAATATGGAAGAGGCCATTAAAAATTTGCAGAAGGATGTCCAAAGCCATAAGGATGATAATGAAAGGCTTATGAGAGAAAAGGAGTAGCAGGATGACTTCAACATGAATTTATTGGAGTGCTTGAACATAATAGAAAAGAAATTAGTTAACGAGAGTGGCTCAAGCAAATCTAGAAGTCGCAAGCCTTCGGATGAGAAAAGAAAAGAAATAAGTGTTAGCAGACACCACCATCATTCCCCAAGGAATTCCAATAAGAGAATAGGTCGAAACTCAAGTCCATCCCCTCTCAGAAGGCATAAGAGGCCTGGGGTGGATGAGATACAAGGAGAAATGAACAAAATCAAACCTCCTACATTTGATGGTGAGCACAAGAAGGATGAACATGCAGAATGTTAAGCCCTAATATTGGCTCATTACCACTTAATTGGGGCATATTAGATTAGTAATGTTATTTTGTTTATGTCGTCTTTAGGCCATTAGTTGTAATTTAGATTAGTAATGTTATTTTATTTATGTCGGCTTTAGGCCATTAAACCTCCTAGTTTCCTATATATACCAAGGAGACATTTGCATTTTGAATCATCTTGTACTTGAACATTTAAGTGGGGTAAAAGGAGGTTGCCCCCTCGAAGAGGCTTATTATCTGAAATTATCTCTTTTTCAAGGCGTTTAGTACTTTTATTGAGGTTTTTATATGCTATATTGATGTTTGGTTCTTAACATATGGTATCAGAGCTCAAGGTCTTGGGGTTTCGCTGCTACATCTGAGACACCGTGGAATTTTCGCTATAACTTTTTTTCTACAACGTTTCAGAAGGAACGGCTTGGAGGGTATTTAGAAGACGGATCAAGGTACGTTGTGTTCAAAATTCAAGAAGTATTTTGAGAATAAATACTTGAATAAGAGATTCTATGACAAGAAATTGAAAGAGTTCTTTGAAATCAAGCTTGGAAGTATAACCATATATGAATATGAGAGAAGGTTTCTAGTAATTCTGAAGTATGTCTCATTCATCAAGGATGAGACAATCAAAATTCAAAGGTATCTGACTGGATTTCCATCATTCATTAGTGACAAAATAGAATATGATGAATCCAAGACATTGGAAGAGACCACAAGGTGAGCTAAATGCCTATATGATCAATAGAAAGCAAGGCCAACTTTCCAAAAGGCTTGGGAAGACAAAAATAAATTCAAGATCGATCAGAGGAAGAAGAGAGATAAGCCACTATTATTCAGAAATAATCTACGGGGACAACAAATTCCTAAAGAATTCAGAACGATTGACATAGGGAGTCAAGGGCCAAGACAACCACCTATTCAATGTTGGGGTTGTAAAGGAGATCATAGGTTCAAAGATTGTCCTCACAAAAGTCAAAAAGGAAGGGTTATTCAAAATGTACAACAAGATGAAATAGAGGAGGACATGGGAAGATATGTGCCAAGGATCTATGCAGCCCTGGATAACAAGAAACCAGAGTATCAAACCCACATGATTGAAGTAGAAGGTATGATCAACAACCAAGCCATTTCTATTTTAATTGATTCAGGAAATAGTCATAGTTATATAGACCCAAAGATGGTGGAAACTTTGCATTTTCCAAGAATCAAGCATGGGAAATCCTGGTTGGTTCAGTTGGTTACATGAGCCAAAAGAAAATTTAATGAGATGGTTAAGTCATGCCTCATGGACATGAATGGACTGAACACTGAGGAATATTTGAACATCTTGCATTTAGGTTCCTATGACTATCTAATTGGAATGGATTGGTTGGAACAACATCATGCTTTCTTAGACTGTCACAACAAAGCATTTACTTGCTTGGATGAGGAAGGGAAACTAAGGAAAGTGCAGGGAATTCCCAGAACAGTAACCATTAGTGCAATTTCAACATTGCAGTTGAAGAAATGTTATAGAAAAGGATGTCAAATATTTGCATGTCATATAGAAGAGACACCTAAAGACAAGGAGCCAAATTTGGAAGATTATGTAGTCTTGGAATAATTTGAATATGTGTTCAAGGAAGTACCAGGACTACCCCCAAAAAGAGACATTGATTTCTCTATAAATCTCATGCCTGGAGAAGCACCAATGTCAAAGACTCCTTACAGAATGAGTACACCAGAATTGAAGGAGCAACAAATGCAGCTTGAAGAAATTCTGCAGAAGGGGTATATACGCCCAAGTGTGTCACCTTGGGGTGCCCCAGTCTTTTTTGTGAAAATGAAAGATGGAACATTAAGATTGTGCATTGACTTCAGACAGTTCAATAAACTAACTATTAAGAACAAGTATCCTCTTCCAAGGATTGATGATCTCTTTGATCAATTGAAGGAGGCAAAGATATTTTCAAATATAGATCTCAGATTAGGAAACCATAAGGTAAGGATTAAGTAAGAAGATATCAGGAAGGCTTCCTTTAGGACAAGGTATGGTCATTATGAGTTCACAATGGTGCCATTTGGGTTGTCAAATGCACCAGTTGTTTTCATGTGCTTAATGAATGGTGTTTTTCGAGAATATTTAGACAAGTTTGTCATTGTATTTTTGGATGACATTCTTATATATTATAAGTCAAAGGAAGAGCATGAACATAATTTGAGGATAGTGTTGCAAGTATTAAGGGAGCATTAGTTGTATGCCAAATTGAGAAAGTGCTCATTTTATCAGAAACAAATTCATTAGTTGGGGCATATCATTTCAAAGGATGGGATACAAATGGATCTTAAGAAGATAGAATCCACTAGAGAATGGTCAGAACTGAAGAATGTGATAGAGGTAAGATCATTCATGGGTCTTGCAGGCTACTACAAAATATTTATTGAAGGATTCTCAAAGATTGCACACCCAATCACTTCCTTGCAAAGAAAGGGGGTGAAGTTTCAGTGGACACTGGTTTGCGAAAAGAGTTTCCAACACTTGAAACAATTATTGACAAGTGCTCCAATATTAAGGATTGCAGACCCAAATGAAGACTTCATTGTATGAATAGATGCATGTAATGAAGGACTTGGTGGAGTCCTCAGTCAAAATGGGCTTGTCATATGTTATGAATCAAGGAAGTTGAAGGAGCATGAAAGAAATTATGCCACTCATGATTTGGAGTTGGTAGCCATAGTGCATGACTTAAGGAAATGGAGACACTACCTCATGGGGATGAGGTTTGAGCTAAGAACAGACCACAATGGTATGAAATATTTATTTGATCAACCAAATCTAAATGTTAGGCAAAGTAGATGGTTAGAATTTTTAAGCGAATATGACTTTGATATAAATCATATCAATGGGAAAGAGAATAAAGTGGTTGATGCACTCAGTAGGAGGGTGCATGAACTACATGATACAACCATTATCATGTATCAGACTGAATTTAAAAGAAAATTTCTAGAGGCTGCAAATGTAGATCAACAATACAGAGAATTGGTAGCAAAGCTATAGCAGGGTAAGATACCACAAAAGGTGGATAATTATAATTTGGGAATAGATGGAATATTGTTGTACAAGAACAAAATTTGTGTTCCAAATGTCCAGGACTTGAAATGTATGATTTTACATGGAATGCATAATGTCCCTTATGCAAGGCACCCTGGATATCAAAAAACCATGGCAGCAATCAAGAGCCATTACTTTTGTCCAGGTATGAAGAGAGAGATCGTTGAATACATCGCTAGATGTACAGAATTCCAGAAAGTTAAAGTTGAGCATAGACACCCAACAGGGTTACTGCAACCTTTGCCCATTCCTGAATGGAAGTGGGAAGTGGTGAAAATGGATTTTATTATGGGATTGCCTAGAATAGGCAAGCTGCATGATTCAATCATGGTAGTGGTGGATAAGATTACAAAAGCTTCCCATTTTATTCCACTGAAAACTACTCAGAAGGCAACATATGTTGTTGATATTTTCATGAAGGAAGTGGCATGATTGCAAAAAATTCCTAAAACAATTGTGTTCGACAAAGACCTAAAATTCACCTCAAATTTATGGAAAGGATTGTTCAAAGAATTCGGAATGAATCTGAACTTTATTACAACTTATCATCCTAAGTCTGATGGATAGACAGAGAGGGTGAAAAAAGGGATAGAAGACATACTGAGAATGTATGTGATGGAAAAACCATCTAAATGGGAAGACTACCTACACTTGGTAGAATTTGCTTACAACAATGGGTATCAGGCATCGTTGAAGATGAGCCTATTTGAAGCACTTTATGGTATAAAATGAAATACTCCAGTGAGCTAGGATAATCCATCCGATAGGACAGTAGTTGGGCCAGAGTTTCTCAAGGAGATGGAGGACCAAATGATAAAAATTAAGCAGAATTTAAAAGATGCCCAAGATAGGCAGAAAAGTTATGCTGATAAGAGAAAAACCCACAGAGAGTTCAAACTGGGTGATCATGTTTTCATGAAGGTGAAAGCTAACAATAGTTCTCTGAAGTTGGGAAGCTGCGCCAAGTTGGCATCCAAATTTTTTGGGCCATTTGAAATCCTAGAGAGGATTGGCCAAGTTTCTTATATGATTGCATTTCCTGCATCTATGTCTGTTCATAATGTATTCCATGTATCATTGCAAAATAAATATATACCTGATGCTAATCAAGTTATTGATTGGAATGTGATTCAGGTTGAGCAAGAAGGTGCTTTTCAAGTGCATCTGGTGCACATTATGGATCGAAAAATAAAGCAGCTCTGGAATTGATCCATAGGGCTTGTAAAGGTCCAATGGACTTGGTACAGTCCTAAGGATGCTACTTGGGAGCATGAGGATGCAATGCAGACACAATACCCACATATTTTTGAGAATTTTTGAAAACTTTGTTGTATATGGGTATATGATGCACTAAGGCCAGTGCATAAATAAGGGGAGGGGATTGTAATATCCCTCGGCTGAACCCAATTGTAAATGTAATGTAAGTGTATTTAAGCTAGTGAGTTGTTTTGACATCATTTTTGTAATGCACCTTTCATGGCATAGTGCGTGCATGTACTGCGCAGTAAAATGATGTAGTGTGCACATAACCAAATACCACATGTAGTAACTAAAGTGCACGCAGTATGGGGGTCAATGAACCTCGTGTATATGATATGTATTATAGGTTGGTGGGCCAATTATTATAAGTTGGGATGCTTATGTTTTGGAATTAGGCCAGTGCACCTAGATGTTAAAGGTCAGTACGCCTATTTTGTATATATATCATGATTAATAAAAAATGCATCGCTGCGCACAGACCAACCACGATAAAAGAGATGGGGGACTAAACTTCACCAGTCAGGGAAAGGGAGGGCCAAAAGTTAAGAGAAAGGGCGAAGCTAGAGATCTTAAGCCAAAAAGGAATATTATATTAATATTTCTTAAAACATAAAGT
Organism: Picea sitchensis; assembly: GCA_010110895.2. Taxonomy (NCBI): domain Eukaryota; kingdom Viridiplantae; phylum Streptophyta; class Pinopsida; order Pinales; family Pinaceae; genus Picea; species Picea sitchensis. The sequence goes on from SNQJ01S0160091.1 coordinate 15,935, forward strand.
ATGGATAATTATTTTATCCTAAGTTCTAAAGTTGGGGACAAGTGGACCGAAGTAGCTTCCAACATGACAAGTGTCAAGTTGGGGATATGCATACATATCATGGGGACTTAGCTATTTGAACACCTTCACCATCATTTCGACGAACATCCTTACCATCATTCTCACCATGATTCTTACGATCATCTCGCCCATGATTCCTTCCATCATTCAGTCATGTAGTCAATGATTCCATGACCATTTTCACTTAGGAAGTCATCTATCCTTGGGACATTCATTTCGCAGTATCTGAGCCTGTTTCCATAACCATTTCATGTTGGTGTACTTGGTTATCTTGGGAGCGGGATTGAAGAAGTGGGTTGTCAGGCCCATGGGAAATTGAAGAGGTGGGTTGTCAGGCCCGTGAGAAATTATCTGAGCGAGAGAGTTGCTGGGAATTGATTTCCTGAAGGTACTAAATTGCATCTATAGTTCCATGAGACTTCCTGTCTAGCCTGTTGCTGAAGCTCTGGAAGGGACGTGGGGTAACTGAGGGACTGTTGAGTAGAGAAGGGGTACACTTCCTTGGGTTGGACATGCATGTGGTGAATGAGAGGTTGTAGGATGTTAGTTGAGTGAGCACCTAAGACAAAGTCTTTCCTATTGTCCATGAGCCTTTAACCTAGTTAGGAATCCCTTTAACCAGGTGGAGTTTAGTCCTAGCTCAGGGGTGACTCACTGTTGAGAGTGATGAACAGTGTAGTCTAAGGCTGGGAGGTTCGTGGATGGTCTCTACATAGTTGGTGATAATATCTCCAAGATAAGTACCAATTGTGTGATAAATTTACTTGTTGCATGGTTATTTACGTGCTTATGTTACAATTTATCATATGTGTGATTATAACTATCTGTATGTTTATGGGTATTTCCCTGTATATGATGCATGTCTATTTTTATTGTTATTTCAATATGAAATCGTATATTTACAGAACGTAATTGTTTGTTTACTTCATATGTAAAGCTTCCACAAGAGTGTTATATGTATATTTTATAATTTCATGCAGTTTGAAGAGAAAATTTGTGTGGCATAGCTCAGTTGAATATTGGGTATGTTACAGTATGTTCCACAACGAGAGAACATAAGTGTTCCCTCATGTAGCCTGGCCTTTGTAGGTTGGGAATGTTACAAAGACAATTTCAAATCTATGTAAGGCGTCTGAGGAGTGGCATGCTTGACTGGTGTGAGGCCGGGTGTGTTACATGCGGAGTCACCACGGTGAAAAATTGCATTTTGTTTTGTCACCAACTCTTGTTCACCATCACGTGTTGTTCATAGTCTTTGTTGTATATCCCAGGGAAAATATCTTCATGTCTTTGTTCCTTGACAACGATGCCATAAATGTTAGCACTAGAAGTTTCTCTTATAATTCTTTAATAACAAGCCTAATACCCATTTAGTTCTGAAGTGAGCATAATGGTTTAAATAAAATAAGCTTGAAATAATATGAGAAGATTTGAGATGAGTTCTCTAATTCAGTCCAATAATGGCCTGTGTCCCAACAAGACGAGATAAATCAACTTTTGATTAGCATAAAAACATGTGAATGAAAATGAAGATAAAATAATAAACACCACCATGAACCAAACAATATATCTTCTAGCTCTGACTGAATATTTCACTGAAGAATATTTCTTCACTCAGAACCTCTCAACCAAGAAACACAAAATTCAATAATGGATATAATACCATGTAATAAATCATTTATCATAGAACATCAAATAAATATGTAAATGTACAACATATACAAAGAATCCCATCAAATAAAGAAGAAAATAGTAGAACTGACGAAGAACAAAGATGTGTAATCATCCACTGTATTAGAATCTTGTAATCTGGATAAACAAAATTTGCATATGCATAATTTCAAAAAACAGATATAACTATCTCAAAGCTCCCAAATTACAACCCCATATTAATCAAAATTTCATCCTATATATCTTATCTATTCTTTTTATTCTAAGGGGGTCGAATAAGACACAGTTACATTGGATTCTCCCCTAGTTATGAATTGGTTACAATAAGTTACAACAAAAACTCTTCCAGTTCATATTTTTTAGGATATTGTCTTATGCCATTAATATCTTCTATAAACCATTAGGCTACTTGATATTTGGATGAGACACTTTCTCTCCATGTTCCTCTTAATCCTCAGAAGAGTACCTTTGATATGTCACCTTGAAATGAAGGATAATCTTCCTGACTATGCAGTTCCACATCGAACTGCTAAATTTCGCTGTAGAAATTCCTGTAGGTTATGTTTTTCACTTTTCTTCCAAATGGTGAACTAGGTTGGGCAGATTTTTTGTCAGTAGATCAATGAAACTATGATGCGTCTCCACACCACATTTTGGAAAAACCCAGTTCATATTTTTCAAGGTATGATGAAAATGATATTTTGGCAGTGTGTTATAATTCACTGCAATTTTTTTTTGTATGCTAGTTTCGTAGCGAATCAAGATTTCGTTGCAGAATCTCTGTAAATTCATATTTAGAGCCTTTCACACCTTTTTTGACTATTTTTTAATGCTATCCAGAGGTCCTCTCTGTTTTTGTTTTTTGAACATCATAACAAACTTTCTTTTCATGATCAACATATATCGAGTGTTACCAAATAAGATTCTTCATCATTCTATTAGTTGCAAAATTGTAAAATTGGAATTTGCTTAGCAGATGTTAGTTGGTAGCATATTGTGCAAGCACATCCAAACCACTTTTAGCATGCCTTTATTCCACCTAGTGCAACTTCCTCTTCAGAACTCTATTATCCTTTTGTAGTATCATTTTCTACTTGTATGCATTATTTAGTTGTGTGTGGAGGTACACGGACCCTTTTACCTTGTTTATGTTGTTATCAATGGATTTCTCATAGTCATATAGGTGTGCATCTATATTCTTTGTATTCTTGTCAAGTTCCATGGCTATCAACAATGTTAAAATGAGTATGGCAAGAATAAATAGTAGCAAGGGTTCAATAGGGTACAAGGAATATCAAAGGTTTAATCAGAGAACAAGGTTTCAGTGGGAAGTGAAATGTTTTGTAGTGAGATGCATTTTATGCAACAAACCATAATTTGGTAGGGAATAAGGTTAGAATAGAATAACCTTGATAGTATCAGAAGTATTGTCAACAAACAAGGATTTGATATCAACGAAGGGAAAGAATTTTGAAATTTAGATTTATTCATCAAAATTTGTTATAAAATTTTAATTCCCCCATTGATCAAACCATTATGATCATGATTTTCAATAACATTAGTGAGGATTAAGTGTTGTTTGTAGGATTTTGGCTTGTGATATTACCATTTTTGGTTTGAGAAATTATATATGGAGAAATTTATTGTGTTGGTATGTCCCTAAATGTGGAAGAATAACCTATGAACAAAGGTAAATGTGGATATTATCATTTCTTTTCTTCTATTTTCTGCAACATAGATATGTTATGAAACTTGAACCTTTGAATTTGAACTAGTGCATATCCTATGATAATTTTAATTTCATGAGTGATTCAACATTTATCTTAGTAGCATTAACAATTAGTTATGAATTCTCTTATCAAACTCATTTTCAATGAACACATTGCAAAAATCATTTCATGTTATCTTTATTTTTTAAATTATGCATCAAGATGTTCAAGATAATTATTGGATAAAATCATTTTGTAATGATCCCAAGCCAAATTCTGGCTTGGAATCACTAACTACCACTGATTTGTCAATGTGCAGATTTTTATTGAGTTATTAAGTGCATAAAAGTTTCATTCAACACATGAAGATCATCATACATTTAAGATATAGAAGCACAAGCAAAGATCTGACCCTTTTATTATAAGCAATGTAAGATCAAATACAATAGATGGCCGATCTGGCATAAACCTCAGATGGCGGTACAAACAATAGATATGAGCTGCTACAAAATGCTCCCGTCAATACAAAAGAAGCCTCTAAAGGATGGATAAGTAATGAATACCAGTATCAAGTAGATCTGAATGTCGAACCCTCCAACTAGAGAGTGCCACGCTCCAAGTGGAGGCTAATGCCCTCAATAATTTCGCCCTGATGGAAGAATGCTCCAAATGAGCCCAAACTCGGTCAAGTAATAGATCAGGGTAGTGGGATCCTCCTCCTGAAGTTTCAAACCCAATGTCCAAGGAAAACCTCTCCAACTACAAAATCTTCTAAGAGAGTTGTGCCCTCCTGAATAGCTAAATCGAACCCTCCTCGACGGTATTGTGTGCCCTTGCTAGAAATTCCCCAAAAGTACGGTCCTTCTGTCTTCTAAAGCTCTAGAAGGAGATATGTTGAGATTAGAATGGTGTGGAGGAATATTTCATCCCCGAGACCAAGCTGTGGAACAAGGTGAGTGGATATTTTACCACTGAGTTGCTCACAAGGGTTTGTATAGCAAACCCCCAAACTGAATGCTCAAGAGCATTAACAAGAAATATACCCAAAATCAGAATGAGTAATAGGTGCACCCCAGCCTCTTACTTATACTTTTCCTTCTAATTCTCTGTTGATTTAGGTTAACTCCTAGGATTAATCTTCTATTCTTCTGTTGAGTTATCTTTTACTCTTTTATCCTTTTCCTTTCCTAAGTCAACTTAAAAATATAACTTTTAACTTCTAGACTTTTTCCCCCCTCGGTGTGAGACTATGACCTAGTGGGG